>QRFB01010085.1:0-13735 GCA_008931105.1 Oenanthe javanica
CCATCTTCTTCATGTCACCTTTTGATGACTTGCATTCTTCAAGTTGTTTTGCTTTTGCTTCTCTTCTCTCCTGAATTAATGTACATTATTCAGATGTGCATGTAACTATGTAAGTACGTTTACAAAGTGATTAATTAATGGATTAAAAGGTTTATGTATAGTGATTAGTGAACAACCTTAAGTGCTAGTTCCATGCAGTTTGCAGAAACATCCACCATTAGTTCCTTTATACGTACAAGGATTCCGAAATCAAATTGTATCTTGTGACTTTGGAATTTCTTGGATTCTTCGTCTTTTGTTCTTTCCAATGTGTCCAACTCTCCTTTGATCTACTCACAATCACTTTTTGTTAGCAATACTTATCAAGGATTAGATAATACTTAAACACATAAGCACGGTATTCATNCGATCTTAACAACTCAAGGACCGAGTTAAGGTTTTTGGAGAGTTAGTAAATAAGGTATCAGAGCACCAAAAATTACCTTAGTGAAGTAATTCTCAACCTTGTCAAGCAGTTGGTTTAAGGGAGACACTATTTTCCAGTTTTGTAGAGTAGTGACTATTCCTTCTAACTTGGAGTATAATGCTGCAGCCATCCTCAATGCTTCCAACTTTTTTGTAGGAAAATCTTCAAACCGTGCTAGCACCTGCAGGATAATAAATTAAGGCTCGTATCTATGAAATAATATTGTTAACAAATATCTTAAAGTGAGACACTGTTGTATTATTAGACCTGCGACTCATCCGTTAGTTTCTCAAGATGCGACTCTACATCTTTGTGGAACTTAAGTAGCTCATTCATATCAGTTGCCTGAAAAGAGATGAGATTTTTTTTCACCTCCTTGATTGACTCAGCGTGATTTTTAACATCTTCTTCAATTTGCAGAAAGTACGATGATCTGAGAAGCGAAATAGTTAAGTTTAAGGCAGGCTTACTTTTTAAAAATAAATATTATGTCAATGATTTTACTCTATATTTTCTTAACTGCGCATGCATACCTCTTTGTCATCTCTGCCAATGCATCAGCCATGCTTGTTCCCTGATTTCCACCAGAAGAGGCCCCTGACCCTGTATTACTTTTTCTTCCCTGTGATGATTTACCGTCTAAACTGGATCCTTCCACTTTCCCCTTGAGCTGTCGATACAAATTACCTATCTGGGATGATCGTCTGAGTTTGCTATTTGCTTTCATAGGCCGTAGAAATTTAGCACCTCCAGGAGGAGGTGGAGGGGCACCTCTATTTGCCAGTGACATGGGTGGTGGTGGTGCTGGCACTGAACCATTTGATGATAATGGTGGTGGAGCTGCCATGTTTCCTTTTGTCATGGGCAGTGGTTGGGGTGGAGGCACTGCAATACTCTGTGGAGGTTTAGGTGGAGGTGCTGGAGATGTTGCTACTTTTTCTGGTGTCTTGGGTGATGGCAGTTGTAAGGATATGCATTCTGTTGTCAAGGGTGTTGGTGGTGGAGGTGGTGGAAGTACTGGTGTGCTTCCTGTTGTTGGATTCAATAGTTCCTTGCAGGCTACTGATGGTGGTGGTACTAGTATTGATAATGATGATACTGGTGTTGATGATGGAGATCTTGCAGCCTTTGTTGCTGAATTTGATGGTGTGTTTGGGAGTTTATGTGCTTGTAATTGCTCCCCAATCGATGAAGTTTTAGTTGAGCATTCTGAAGTTAATATTGGTTTGACACATGAGCTCTCTTCACTTGACATTGGTTCGACACTTGAGCGAGTTCCAGCTGAGTTTTCTGCACTGATAGGGGAGCCTTTTGGACTTGTTATTGATTGAACACCTGAAGTAACTTTAGCTATCCTTCTTGGACTCGAAATTGGTTGGATGCTTGAGTTACATTTAGCTGTCCTTTTTGGACTTGAACTCTGATTCATGCTTGAGCTCCTTTTAACTGAAGTTTCTTGGATAACCGAGCCACTGTCTAGCTCTATGGCATCTGTTGCCTCTTCAATGTCTTTATTTGCTTCTGACTCAGCTTTTGCTTCCTCAACCGTCTTATACATGTCATTTAGGGGGTGGAAATTTTGGGATGCTTCTTGAGGGAAATGAAAAGCGAGACGCTTCAGATCAATGGGGTTCAGTTTTCCAACAGATCGAAGTCTGAGAGGCAAGAGAGGCACAGAGTATGCAGGCCTCAGGGGTGGAAGGACTGAAGTTGGGGTTACTGGAGAATCAGATTGGGGGGTTTTCCTGTCCGTAGAGGACTCTGAAGAAGAGTTTTCAGTTACATTAGCTAGGGGAATGCAATGCTTCACGTCCTCGTCTTCATCGTCATCCATCATAAAGGACATTTTCTCTTTCACCAGTTTAATCATGTCATCAAGCATTGACAATGCTAGTATCCAGAATTAAAAAAAAACTCTAGTTAATGCCTTCAAACATAAAATGACATCATAATATATATGATTCTAGAATCTGCTTGAAGTTGGCACACAATAAATTTGGTCATATATATAATATGCAACTTTTTGCAACAAACTTGCTACTTTTTGTCGTATAATCTTGAACAATATCACTAAGTTCCAACCTCACTTTGCCTAAACTCACAAGAACTTACTACTGGAGGCAAGAAATTAACATACCTAGTTGCTCCAAATCAGCGTTGACAAGACTAAATCTTGTAGATTCGACCATCCATTTATTACTATTTGTCCACATATCTCCAACAGCTCTCATTGCATCACAGAATGCATTCAGTGCCTGAGTCAAATCGTTTCATTCACTGAAAATGTATATAGGCGATTGAATCATGAACCAAAAAAAAAAAAATTCTGTTGGTTATTACTTTACCTGATTCATTGAAGTTCCCTTTGTTTCTGACATTGAGTTTTTTGGTACAATATCAGGATACAACTTGTGCAAATCCTTCACAGACACTATCACCAGCTGCAAATCATTATCATTAATTAGAACACATTTGTTTTTTCACTTCTGAGTTGCGAGAACAAAAAATTATAGTAAGAACCAGAAAGCTACCTGTAGTACAGAAGCTGAGACATTGCAAGGGGGTAAGTCAAGTTTGTCTCTAAAAGTCATAATCTTACTCCGAAGCTCTGACATTGTTGTAAAGCCTCCCGGACTATTCCCTGTCAAGCCTTCGGTTCTTGGACTACAATTTTTTGATACGTTGAAGCTTTGCTGCTTCTTCGGATAATCTTTTTCCTGCAAGTATCATAAGCCAGGACGAAGAAATGAACTATAGCATATACATATGTTCTCACACTATTCCTTATGATTTCGATATTATCATCAATACATTTTGTAAGGAACCACATACAAAAATCACCAGTTTGTGGCTAAATTAATGTGTACATGATGAACAAACATCTGTATACAAATAACTTGCATGTCCTTTACAATTATTGCAGTATCTTGCAGATGCAATTAACACAAGCAACATTGCATGTTATCATCTCTTGATGATTAAAAGCAAACATTTAAGAAACATGCATACCTTGAGCTCCATTTTCTTTTTGCTAGAATTTAATGGCATGGCACTGCGACATGTCACAGCTGCCATAGCTGAATTCTGGGCACAGCTCTTAAATAAGATTGATAAAAGAAAGCCGCAACGAAATCGATCAATTTTATCAAACGATGAGAAAAACCTGGAGGCTTGTCTTTTATTAAATAATTGGTGTATACACAACAATAATATTAATAAAAAACAAGGGACGGTTATTGTAATTAAGGTTAACATTCAGAATTCAAATTTCAGCTCGCATGGAAGATATATTATAATTCTGCTGAACCCGAAGTCTTGTGCACCGGATACGATTCAAATTTTAGCTTGCATGAAAAATACTCGGTATATTACAATTCTGCTAAACCCGAAAGTCTTCTGCACCGGATACGATTGTTTTTACGTATTAGTAAATTATTACAAACGTGCTGAGCACTAATATGATTGGCTCACGATGATCCTCAGGGACAGACCAGTTCTCTCCTCAAAGAAAATGTCAAGGAGAGAAAAAAGAAAGTCAACAGGAGGATTAAAGAAATGTTTTCTTAGGGAAGAAAGTTGTTTAACAGCGGGATTCTCGTGTTTTAAACTTTTAGTGCTTAATAAGTTTGAACTTATTTTTCGATTTTGAATGCTTTTATATTAAAATTCAATATTATATAGATACTTTGATGACTTCCAATGGCCAACTAATCCACTCTCTCCTTGTAAGAAGGAATTTTAGCTGTCATTGTTCTGCATGCATCAATATAGTGATGTTTCTGTTGATGTCTTGTATCTAATATTAATATATACTAGCTTGTATCCCGTGCGATGCACGGATGAATTTTTTTAATTTTTTAATATTTTTATTTTAATATTTTTTAATGATTTGAATTTATTTGTATTTGTATAATAATAATTTAAATTTTATTTAATATTATATGTATATGTTTTTATATAATTTATTTGTATTTATATTTTAATAGGATAATTTTTGTTTGTTTTGTATAGAGATGTATTTTACTTAGGAGATTAATGTGAGATATTTTAGTTAGAAGATTAATATGAGATTGTATTTTAGTAGTAATGTTTATATTCTTTAGAATTATAATGTTTATGAGTTGTTTGCATAAAAGGAGGATTATTGGTGTTAGAATTGTATGTATGATTATATTCTTTTAAAATTATATTTTATTAAAATTCAACGGTTAAGATTATTTCTATGGTTCACTTAAAATTGGACGGTCAAGATCTTTTCTATGGTTCACCTAGTACCATACCGACCAAAACTTTTAATCTTTCGTCTTTAATAATATAGTATAGATAGATGCACCACAAAAGAAATTATTAAAATATGTAATATGATAAATATATATATATATATATATATATATATATATATTTTGGCTTTTGCATCTAAACTTGCCAAAGAATATTAAATTGATCCATAAAATATTAGTTTCAACTTGAATTTTCACTTTCACTTTCTCAGTTGAATGCTTTCTCCCCAACAATTTTTCTCTCATTCCATTACATTCCACTTGAAAAAACAAATTATTTTATGCAGCTTATATACCAAGCTAGGAATGCTATTACTATGAATAAATTTCATCCATGCACAATTCTTGATGCAAATTGGGAGATAAACTAGTTTCTATACACAACACAAAAACAGAATACATAAAAATGAACACAGATGTGAAATTATACACAGAACAAATACATACAAGAATGAATCTCATATACTGCACAGAAAATTGAAGCAAATCTCTACAGCAAAAGTAACAAGTTTAAGTTTACTGTTCACGTGGAACAATTATACATTTAAAACTTTATTAATAATTATACAATGGCCAAATCGTATGAAATCTGAAATCTTCATACTATCTACAAACCACCACAACATATCTGCTAAATATTTATTCAAAAAATGGCTATGTTCTGCAAACTTCAAGCTAACTTTTCAAACCGTACAACCTTATCAACTTAAATAGGCTTAAAGGCTCTTCAACAACCTGAAAGACACCTCTGTCATTACCCATGTAGCAGATGGTGAACATGTACTCGATATTCCTCAATAACTCTCAAGTTGGTGTGATATTTCCGGATCATGCAAGTGCTCTATTTTTGTACCCTGTTTGATAATTATCTTCAGTTTTTAAAGAATAATGTAACCGTTTCAATGGAGGATTCAAAATGCTTCATACCTCAAATTTTGTTCTTTCTAGGTTGAGAAGATTTTGATAAATCAGATCCTCCCTTTTTAAGTTGTTCTGGTGTCTTTTTAGTTCCAGCTGGGATCCTCTTTGATGCTGCAGGGCTAGCTGCACTTCTTTCAGCAATTCTCTTTTGTCTTTCTATCACTAGATCTTCCATTCTCTTTCGGATCTCTTCTTCCTGTATTAATAATAGCATGAAAAGAAGGATAGTGCAATACGAACAACCTCATTTAAAAAAACAAAGATAAAACTCTTTCTAAAACCGTTATCCCCACGATTAACCAGACACTTGATTGTAGAAACCTCAACACAATATAATGCCTTCAAAATTGCAGTTGTGGTGCCCTTTATTTAAATTCACTTTTTTTATTTAAATGCGCTAAAAATAATTTAATCCATGTTAAGAAGATCACGATGATAAATAAATAGAGAAAAAAATTAAAAATTAACACTCAAAGATTTCAAAGTACCTTCTCCAATTTGCTCTTGTTTATCATTGGCCTACTTTTGCTTTTAGACAAAATATCAGATCTGCTTGTCGCAAGAGATCCACGCAAAACACTAGACCTTGTTTCTCTTCCCAGACTTTTAGTTCCAGGGCCTACAGGTTTCTTGCCGATTGTCTTTTTACCACTGGCTGGAGGCTTCTGTTCCTCATTAATCAACTCAACTGGAGCAGACTTTTTATCAGCTTTTGTAAAAGAAATTTCAGTTTCATAATCCATTTCTGGAGCCCAAGATGCTCCAGGAGACAGTCCAGAGTCTCGTACAAGCATCACGCAAAGGTCATCAGGCTCATATGAATTCGATACAGACTTGGCATGTGAAACATCCTGGTGAATTTCAGACTGGGAGACTACATTTGACCCTTCCATCATGCTAATGTCCGTTCTCCACTGAGAATTTTCATCAGCCGATGAACGAGTTTGTACCATGAAAGAATCATCAATGGCTGGCACGGTTTTGCTCTTCTCTTCGTCAGTTGACAAAGCATAATCGCCATTAAACATAGTTTGCCCTGTTCTTTGCCCCTGGTTTTCTGATATTGTAGACTGGTTCATCACAAACCAATCTTCTCCGGTTGCTTTTTTAATAGTAGATGGTTCTGGGATAAAATCAGACGCAGTTCTCTGGCCGGAACCATCCAAGTTTCTTGAAACCAACAACTGTGTATCTACAGTTTCCCCTCTGCTCACCAATGAACGCATATTCTCAGCATTTGCAAAATCTCCTGAATTACCTCTACCTACATAACCTTCAGCTCTATTAGATACGACAAAAGAATCATTTGCAGTTGTTTTTCGCGTTGCACTCTTCTCATATCCCAAGTCTATAGTATTGCTATTTTCAAATTGTTCCTCTTTATTTCCACTAAATGCTGAATCATCTTCCCTCATCAGAAGATTCTGCAGAGCATCCCACGCGCTATGTTTTCCTCCAGAAGCTTGAACATTTTCCGGATCACCATTAGGGAAATCATTCAATCCATTTTCAATGTTATGCTGATCTATACCTTTATTCTTATTTGCACGGGACTTGGACTTGCGATGTTTCTCCAGAGAACCAACTGCATCCTGTACCTTCTGTTTAAGGTAATCTTCATCAATCAACTCACCACTGACTGATGAATCGTCTTCAGAATCTCCACCCTTTTCTCCATTCCTCTTGTCAGATGTGATGTAGTTAATATTCCGAATGACAACAGTCTTTGAGGATTTTTTCCTGTGTTTTCTAGTAATTGGTTTCTCCTCAGAAGAAATCTCTTCATCATGCTTCTTAACAGCATCTGGCTCAGTGCCATTGTCAGAGTCACCAGATGCCATCTGTTCTTCTTCGGATGAAGTTTCAGAGGATTTTCCTTTCTTTCTTGATGAAGACCTCCGGCGTTGTCGATGACCAGAGTCATCCATATTTGGAGACCAATGCATGTGCCCTGGATAATATGGAGGTACAGGCTGCATACCAGGATAAGGAAAACCTTGAACAGAGTTCTGATAATTATACATATAGGGAGGAATCTGGTTTTGCCAAGGCAGATGCACTTGAACTTTGGCTGGAGTGGATGGTGTCAGGTCAGCCACAGGAAGATCTGCATATAAAAATTTTGACATTAATGAGAGCCAAGTTTCTCTTAGAATTCACGCATCTAGGCTACACAGCTCAATAAGCAACCATAATGTAAATCTACCACTTAGTTCGATCAAATCAACAAGTGCATTATCTATTATTTGTGGATGTAGATTACGAGTTGCAACCACGTTCTATCAGATGCAGGGATAATGTCCGATGGAAGCTCTTTCTTAGAAATCTCGCATTAACCACTACAGTTACAGATGAAATCTCGCATTACCCACTACATTAATGAAATCTAGCAAATGTGAGTAATTCGCAAATGATGCTAATAGGGTGATACAGAAGCTAGAACTACGAGCTAAGGGGAGAAGAGGAAGAACATGAAGTTGAAAATGGGTATAAACTGATAATCATCATCAGGACAACTGTGATCAATGGATTTCACTTGGAGGAGATTATTATAAAGGCGTCGGACATTTTTTACATATGTAATTGTGGTTGAAGCTCACAGTATTTGTTGTCAAAAAACGACGAGCTAGGATGCTCATTGCTCAAGCAAAATAATTATTTCATTCAACTAAAATAAGAAGGAAAACAAAACATGTACATGGACCGGCTTTTACAATTCTCATTTAGATAGAGAAACTGTTATATCAGAGAAGGAACTTCTGAGGTTGCTAGAGGTAAAGCTCACGAACATCCATTTAGAGGATAACGAGAAACCTAAAATGTTCAAGCATTTGTTCTCTTATTACAGACACGGAGAGAGAGATAAAGATATATATATATATAGATATAGAGAGAGAGAGAGAGAGTAGATTTAAACTCTAAAATGTACATTAATTTTGGTGAAACGATATTTAACGGTTCCTCGTCCATGTCTCTGAAAAAGGATAAATATGTCAAGAGCCAAAGCATTGAAAGCTTTAAACTTTCCTGGGNATTTTGGTGAAACGATATTTAACGGTTCCTCGTCCATATGTCTCTGAAAAAGGATAAATATGTCAAGAGCCAAAGCATTGAAAGCTTTAAACTTTCCTGGGCCTTCTGGAGTGAAGTAGATCAGCTCCTTTTCATAAGCAATGTAATAAAAGTGCATTACAAAGTATCAAGAATAACGGTTTTAATTTACAATTACAGCAAGGTACATACAGAATGTCACAGACCTAAGATGCACACACACATCCCCAATTCATAATCAAATATATTACTCCCTCCGTCCCCTTTTACTTGACCCTCATGAAAAAAAAACACATATTAAGAAAGTATTTAATTATGTGATTTGTTTCTTTGTTTACCCCTAATAAATGTCTTGAATAATGAAATAAATTTGAAAATGAGTTGTAGAGTCAAACATTGGAAATAGGAGCAAGGGGTAATATTGGGAAAATAGGTAAAAAAGTATATTGAAATAAGATATGGACAACTATTTTGGGACAATTTTTTTTCCCACAAAGGTCAAGTAAAAGGGGACGGAGGGAGTATATTGGTAGATGCAGTACCGTCAAGGAAATTCTAGCTGTCGAGTATATTGCTAACTCTGGTACGATATGGTTATGCTATTACTCAATCAACCTATTGAACATGAAGCACATGTGAAATTTATTAATAAAATAGGTTAAACATAGAACTCGATTCATAATTATTAATTCTAATTGGATCTTTTATTTGGAAACAGAGAGAATACACTTATAAACGATCTGGCCATATCAACAGGCTTACAGGCATATCCTGGCAATGCAGATAAACATGCAATACACAGGGGTGCAAGTAGAAACGAATACAATGAATACATACCACCATCTGTGTTATTCCCTTCAGATGCAAGTATAATCCCAGATGTTCCCAGATATGGCAGTTCTGAGGGAGGACATGCTGCCATTGCAGCTAACTCATCCATCCAAAGAGTATCCGTAAGCTTCTTCTTGCACAAGTCCTTGAACTCAAGACATGCTTCCCTATATGTGAATTAATTTTTTCAGTTTTTGGGATATACAGGATAATAAAAAGATCGAAACAAGCTCGTACACTACTTTAAAATTGAGATGAGAGGAATTATCAAAACTACATCAGTAACTATTTTGATGCAAAGATCGACACATGGAAATATACTTTGCACGCTACATGGAGATAGTCTGAGTGTGCAGGAAAAATTTACAAAATAATACATACATACATACATACATGCATGCACCCACACACACACCCACACACACATATGGGTTGCATTCTAGAGAGAATACACTTATATAATGAACTAGAAAGAACACCATCATCACCCTTCGTTTTTTGTAATAAAACGGACGCTTAACATTAGAATGAAAAAGTTTAACAATAATTAAGCTTAACATTTTGAATCTCATGAAAATTATAAAAATCAAATATTATACAATCTAGCATTGAATATGATATACGCTTCTGTGATAATGAGATTCTATGTTAGATTCTATTTTTGTTATCATGTAATTTTGTTATGTTTAAGCCTAGTATTTGTTAATTTTATGCAAGATTCTGTTTTTGTGCATAATTGTTGGCCGGAAAAGACCTAGTTAATTTTAGAATCTAAATGAAATTCCAACGCTAGATTCTGTGTATGTTCTCTCTAGTTCTCTATATAAGAGTGTTCTTTATGGAAGCTTTACCTAGATGCCGGCATATATTTTTAAACATTGTGCTCTCGAATTTTTAGCAATGTCAAGAGCATCTATTTAGTTATTATAAATTTTTATTTTTGCTCAATGAGATCAATCTAGATTTTCATTCAGAAAACATCTCAAAGAAATCTTTTTTTTGTTGGTTCCAATCGATGTTTCTTCTTTTACCTAGAATGTAAGCCTAACATCTTTTTTAATGACAACTAACATAAGATATTACGAGGGAAGGCAGATATGTTATAAAGAAGCCATTGATCAAGATTATACGGAAACTTTTGCAATTAATGCAACAAGAGAAAGGCAGCAGCATTTAATTTAAAAGGATGAAAAGATTACCATGTTTGACAAATTAAAATTTAAGACTAGTTTGCACATTCGATGTGTATTGAACTGAAATACTTCTGAGATATATCTTTCAAGATTGATGAAATAGTTTTTATTAGCTATACCACTCATACCTCAAACGCGTGGCTCCAAAGGTGTCAGAAAATAACATGAGATCATCATTATTAACCATGTCAAATCCAGCCACAAGAGCACGAGCATAAGCCATGGCTTGTTCTTTGCGAAGCAAGACTTTCCGAGTCTCCAAGGTACGTTGAAGACAAATCCTAATAACCACCATGCAAATGAGTCAATAGTGATAATTGTAGGAAAAATTATCAATAGTTGTGTTATTATGAAGTAAAAGAACTTACTTTGAATTCTCATCTTCTGCAACATCTTTTTTACCAGTTTCACCTTTGATCTAGAAGAAATAATAAAAAGAAAGAGAAGTGATCAATTAAATTTAGAAGGACCTTCTATAGAGAACTAAGTGATATACCTTAGAGGAATCTGGTGATCCTTTCGTTACATCATTAGCAGCTGACAAAGAACCTCCTAATCAAAATAAAAATAATAATAATAAAAAGATCACGAAATATTGCAAGAATTAGGTTGATAATTAATGATTTCATGTGAAATAATAATCATAAGCCGGAAGTAAGAAAGCTTTTGAACAGTTGTATCACCTACCTAAATTTCAAGTTGTAAGATAAATAACTCCCAACACATAATGGGTGTAAAACTGTAAATAAAATGTCAATCTTAATAGCATACCTTCTCCAGAAATTACTGCTGCATCTGTGGTCGACAATTCATTAGATCGAATAGAACCCTCAATCTGAACAATTTCTCGCTCTATACGAACAAACCTCTCAAGAATTTCAGGTGTGCTTATGAAGCGAACAACTCTGTAACACACACAAAAAAATAATTGAAGAGGATTAAGCTATTAACAATTTTGGAACGTCAAAGAAAAATAGTGACAGAAATTTTAAATATACGCCAAGATATAAAACATAAATCAACAAAACAGGTAATGTGTTTGAACAAATCAAGGGCAAGAACAGCTGCAGAAAACATCGAAATAAAAGAATCTCACACATATATTCTGATGAACAAGACTGATCGGAAACAAGTACAATGCACCACTACCATTCACATATCATCTTCATCCTTCATTTGCCCAATATCTTTGTTTTTTTACTAGATCCCTTCACAGGATTTCTATTCTCAAAATTTTTTATTGGTCATTTCAACTCCTTACTTTTTTTCCTAAGATTTGACTTTTTATCTCCTTACTATTTACTTTCTTCTCGGATGTTTTTACAAGACCAGTGTTACTCCGGAATGGGAGACGTTCTGGTACAAGCATGGGAAAGTGGAATGTTATCTCCCATGAAATGGATACCAGCACCCTTTAATAATTACGTTTTAGTATTTAAACAAATTAATATTACCATATACAAATAGGAATCTAACAGCTAACTAAATTATTAATGTCTAATACATACTATGGTATATAACCGTTGGTCCTTATATGGAGGCCCAATAACTTAAATTAAGCTCAAGGAAAATCAAAAATATATTTAGAAAGGGCATCTCGTGTAGCCCGCAAAAGCAAAACCTAGCTCCGCCTCTTTTTGTAAAATCCTTCATCCATAGGACTCCTCCCTTCTTTGAAATTGTTTCTTAGTCCATTTCTTGCCCCTTCCTTATTCTTCTTCATTCAATTGCATAGCCAGAGTTCGCGAATGGATCTGCAGCAATGTGGATCAAGGTCGACCAGCAACCCTTCCAATTCACACTTCCATAGCTCGACCCACGAACCATGTATCAAATTTTTGACCTCATTCACTCATCTCTGTCTACGTCACCGACTTTCAATTCAAATCATGGACTTGCTATTTAGTTGTCAAAGTCAAATTGGCCTCATCCAGCTTCAAATCTTACTTTAATCATAATATACATAAATCCTACATTTTTATAAACTTAAGCTATATTTAACTTAATCTTTTCCTGCTACTTTTCTACCGCAGGTAAATCTTGGGTTCACCCTTGACTGAGAGTGTGAGTGTGTTTGTGTGTATTTGTGTATGAGGCCATGTACTGAAATTTAAAAATAAAATTATATATATATATATATATATATATATAATGACAACAATCAAGAGGGAAAAAATGAGAATTGAAATATTACCTCTGAAAAGTTGCTTTGGTAAACCAGGAAGCATGGGCGTTGGGTGGACGAAGAGTTATTGAATACCCACCTTTAGGAATCTGATCTTTAGCAACTTTAAGGTGAGAAATGAAGGGTTCCACTAGCCCAGAAGCTAATTTCTCACTCTTTCCTCCAGCAAATATCACAAGATCACATCTTTATACATGTAAATCAATACATAACAAAAATAATACCAACATAAATATCAATAATTATTAAACCCATGTAAATCTCATAAGATCCAAGACATATGCAACATTATAAGGACAAAAACAACATGATAGTGCATAATAGCAATAATTAAACCTTAAAAGAAATCCCATAAGATCCAATAAATATTTAACACTAAAAGTATATATATTCACATCTTAATACATGTAAATCTACACATTTGAGAAAAACAACACCTATAGTAGTAATCAGTAAACCTTTAAAAATAAATCCCATAAGATCCAACACATGTGTAACATTATAAAGATATATATTGAACAAGATAGAGAAAGAATTGAACCTTGTTCTAGTGGGTGTGAGTTGAAACAAAGCATAATCAAGATGGGTTCTTGAATCCATAACTGTACAAATCAAATGAACTATAGAAAAACCAAATCAAAGGGGTTGGATTTTAGAACATGGAGTGAAAGTTCATGTTGTTGAAAAAGCCTTCTTTTTGTGTTTTTGTCACAAATCTATTGTGATGATGAAGGAAAGACAGCAAGAGATGATAAAGCAATGCACATGGGAGTGTGTGCAGAGAGAGGGGGGGGGGGGGGGGGGGGGG
>QRFB01010086.1:0-25211 GCA_008931105.1 Oenanthe javanica
GAAAGTTATGTATATAGTTATCGTATTGAAAATATTTTGTTATATGTATACTTGTTATATGAATATATTTGTTATATAGTTATCGTATTGAAAATATTTTAGTTTTGATTTAAAAGTGAACTAGAATTTATTGGATTTCGAGGATTTTAAGTGTTCGGATTGGATTGACGCTTGACATTCGATATATTTGTATTTTAAATTTAACCATTTATAAATTGTTTAATTCAAATTGTATTTGAGATGTTGAATCAACATGTATAGAATATTTATCATGTTTTTAATTGTGTTTGTCCAAAAAAATGGGACTATTTTAATATTATTTAAATCTGCCTACCTGATAATTAAGTATAGTAGCTCCTTAAATATAATGTAAAAGTTTTCGATTTGATTTATTAACCCTTACAAAGTAGTTTACTAATTCAATTAATTTTTATAATTCTTTCTTGAACTTTATGTTTTTAATTATTTATTAAATATACAATAGCAATGGAAGTTGAGAGGTTTAAGCCAATACCAGTATGTCATTCTCTGCCATCTTAATTAGAAACCTCTGTAATATTCTCTACCAGTATATAAATACGTACACCAACAAATAAAACACTTGAACTAATTAGCTAAAATAAAAAAAACCCTTGAACTTCATGTGTCTCGACTATATACCAAATTAATAACCTCATTACTCTTAAGTAGAAAAATAGGAAAATAAAAAAGTCAATGACAACAAAAGTTTGCATGCTGACACATTTGAACGCAAGACTTGACTTTACGCATGTGTGTGAATTCAATTAAGAAGTATTTGCACTCCATTATTTAGATAATTCTAAAATGAGACATAATTTTGTCTGTTTAAAGATTCTTGTAACTAAGCAGTGTAAAAAAAAATGTATATAACATTATTCTATATATCATGTACAAGTTGCTATTAATTATATAGGACCGAATCTAGAATATTATTAAAAAAATTAAAAAATATCTTAAAGTAAATCAAATTTTAACTAGATAAATCGCGTACCTTTTTTATTGTTCTTTTGTAAACAAAATCATTAAAATAATATATATATATATATATATAATATTTAATATTTGAAGGCCAAAAGGCTATATGCTACATTATTATTATTATTTTTGTTTAGTAGTCCAAGACTATATATATTTTTTGTTTAGCAATAATCACCTGCTAGATTAATTTATTTTATTTTTACTTTGATTTTGAAATAAACTAATAGAACATTTCCATTTTTAACCACAATGTAATTTACTAATTTTCGTATTTCATGTATTTACAATATTTCTTAACTATTTTTAAAATTAAATTTAATAAAACAACTTAACAAAAAAAACCCATTAACCTTTATAAATTACATAATAACTATAAAATTATTAATTTTTATTAAGCTTCTCCTATAATTTATTTAGTGAACTTCGTATCAATTTTTATTATTTTATCTATATATATTATATTTATATATAAAGTAACATTCAAATGAAATTTTTTAAGCACGAATGAATTAAATCTTGTCATTTTAGCTTTTTAAATGACATTGAAAGACAAAAAATGCAAAAATTAATGTTATATTTGTGATAATAGTATAGAAAATGAATGACCAATGTACATGTAAAAATCTATCATTAAATTAAATTTTAAATTTAACAACTCATAATTTTTATTAATTTCCTCTTATAATAAAAAATGTTTTATGTGAAAATAATTATATATCATATATATATATATATATATATATATATATATATATATATATATATATAAATTAAACCGAATTCAGCCCCACTGAACCGAAAATAATTTCTAAAATAATAATAAAAATATTGAAATGCATCCAAATGAAATAAAATATTAAAAATTTTATTCCTCTTTTGAGAAAACCAATAAATTATTTAAATAATAATAATAAACTTTGGAAAATATCCAGGTTGTCACAATTCAGCTTCCAGAATTTTTTCTTTCTCAATTACAGGCTTTTCTGTGTTGGTCTCTGTACTAGCAAAATCTTTANTAGTTTATTTCTAAGAAAATTAGGCAGCCACGATTGCAATCGTTGGATTAGACATGTTTGACATAAACGGACATTAACGGGCAGGTCAGAAGTTGAGGTGGATTAACGGGGGCTCACCCCAACTCACTTGAGAACTCTTGGAACGCCCGTAAATCGGGTTAGTTTAAAAACCATCACGAATCGTTAAAAAATTTAGTCGGGCACGGCTTGATTTGGAGGAAATCAAAACCGGCACGATAAATCCGTGCGAACTGCGACAAGCTGAACCGGCCGACCCGACACAATTCGCAGCTCGCGAACCCGCTACAACCCGTCTGATTCATATCGGCTCATGTGAATCGTTTCGAGCGCGTAACTCGCATGACTCGACTTGGCTTGGCATGCATGTCTGCTATGCTACTGCACTCTGCACGTGCACGTCTATCCCCCACGACTACCTCCCAACAGCTACTTGTCGCGCCTGTCCCCCAACGGCTCCTCCCAACGACTACATTGTAGCCTATAAATTGAACCCTCTATTCTATATTCTCTTCCACCAATCACAATCTATTCTCTACTCTCTCGATCTCTCCCTCACACTGTCTCTACTCTGTTAGACTGTTACTGCCTTACTAGTTATTAATTTATTAGTCACTGTCACTGCTGCTGCGAGCTGTTCCAAAATTCCGACAAGCTTCTTATAAATTCAGGCGAGCTTCAAATAATTACAAAATGGATCCAAACAATTCACAAGGTTCGAGTCAAGCCAATTTAATGCCACCACCTCCACCCGTCGAACACGGTATGCCTTCGAATTTTTTTCGTTTGTTTTATATTTGAATTATTTAAAATTTAAAATTTTTTATTTTTTTAAATATTTGTTTTTTATGTTTTTTAAATTATTTAGAATATTCGAATTATTTAAAAATTCATTTTTTTGGTTTTTAAAATATCCATTTGTTAAGTTTTTTAAATTATTTGAAATATTTGAATTATTTGAAAAAATTATTTTTTTGTTTTTTTAAATATTCGTTTGTTATGTTTTTTTAATTATTTGAAATATTATAATTATTTGAAAATTCGATTTTTTAAATATTCATTTGAAATATTTAATTTTTTAATTATTGATTTTTTTAAATATTCATTTGTTATATTTTTTAAATTATGTGAAATATTTTTAAGTTATTCGAATTAATCCGGGTACAATTTATTTTTACAAGCTCTTCTAGTAGTACTAGACATTCATCACATGTTTGGACTTATTTTTCGAGGCAAGCAACAGAAGATCCGAACAAATTTAAAGCTTTTTGTTTGATTTGCATTCAAAGTGGTCAACAACAAACCCCTTTTATTCACGCTAAGAGGACCGGTACGAGTACACTTGATCAGCACTTAAAAAATCATCACGGAATAACGAAACAAAGTCATGAAAGTGGAGAGGCACATGGAGAATCACAACAAACACAAATCAGTGGTTTCATGTCTCCCAGTGGAGTTATGTCTTTCTCCTATAATAGAGATAGAATGATTAAAGATTTTGTTAATTATGATACATTAGATAAGTTACCTTTCTACCACGGTGAGAGTCCGAATTTAGAGTACATGATGAAACATTCAATAAACCCGACATTTAGAAAAATTCCTAAGAACACACTTAAGCGTCACACACAAAAACAATATTATAGTCAACAAATAGAATTAATTAATTATTTCGGTAATTTTGATGGTATGGTTTCTTTAACTAGTGAGTGTTGGATTTCGAGCTGTGGTGAGCCCTTTATTTGTTTTACAACACATTGGATTGATGTTGACTATTTATTACAAAAAATGAATTATTGCATTTGATATTATGGACAAATCACACACCGATTTTAATATAAAACAAAGAATATTAGATACAATAAAGGAATTTAATTTGTTGCATAAGGTGTTTACAATATCTTTAGATAATACCTCTGCAGATAATAAAGCCATGGACTATATTAGATGGTACTTTCTTGCATGTTAGATGTTGTGCTCACATAATTAATTTATCGGCTCAAAATGGAATTGCACAAATAACTATATTATTAGAACTCATTAGAAAAATAGTTAAGTATTTACGTATAACACACACATTACGGTCTAAGTATAAAAAATTGTGTAAATATAATGGGTTATGGCCGAAAAAATGGGTTATCGATTGTCCCACGAGATGGAATTCGACTTATAAATTATTAAATAAGGCAATTAAATATAATGTAGTTATAACTGAATTATATAATTGAGACCCAAAAAACCAATATGACGGTGGACTAATTACCGATATTCAGTGAGATTTGGCAACTAATGTACGTGATATACTTGAATGTTATCATTATGCTACTAAGGTTTTTTCTTATGTTTACGAACCAAATGTACACCATGTTATCATTGAGTGTGTTAATATTGTTACTATTTTACGTGAATTTGAAGAAAATGATTATTTTAGTGCAATTATTCATGACATGAAAATTAAATGGATAGAATACTTTACAAATTTTCCCTATGTTTATGGTGTTGCATGTCTTCTTGATCCTGCTGTTAGAAAAGAAGGTTTAGAACATTATTATGAGGTGTTAGGAGTTTCATATAATCATGTTATTTATGTACAAAATTGTTTAGAATTATTATATTGTCTTGTAGATATATATACTCCCAAAACTCAAAATGCTTTAACACTTAAGACTAATACTATTAGTATGTTTAATAGTACTATTTCATCTATCCTAGCCAAAAAATAAAAATGTAGAATTTCCACTACGTCTTTTGTACCTACTATGATTAGAGAGTTTTTTTCTTATAATTATGAGTTAGATGATAATTTTTCGATATTAACGTGGTGGAAGAATCATGAGAACCAATTTCCGGTTTTAGCTAAAATTGCAAGGGATATATTAGTAGTTCATGTCTCTATAATTACGTCCGAGTCTGTTTTTAGTGAAAGTAGAAGAGTGTTGGACGAGAAGAGATCAAGTCTTTCGCCAGACGCGGTGAAGATATGTGTTTGCAAAAAAGACTGGGATCAAGCCGCAAAAAGACAACATGGAAAAAAAGAAGACGACTCGGACGAAGAAGAAGATCCGTGGATGATAATGGATGGTTCATCATAATCGGGCACGTCAACTAGCGAATAACAACAAGATTTTGTATAAATTAAATAGTGGATATAATATTTTTATTTTGTAATTTTAAATTTTATTTGTTTTATATATTTTTTATTTATTTATTATGTATAAGTGGTTTGTTCCATTTTTTTAGAGAGGAATCCTCTCAAATTAATTGTAAAATATTTTTTAATTAATAAAATTTATAGAGGTACCATCCTCTTTTATTCCAAAAATATTTGTATGAAATAAATATTTCTTTTTTTTTAAAAAAATAAATAAAACCCGAACTTAAATATAATTTATTTCAATAAAATTATGTACATAGTTAATAGAAATATGCATGTGTGTATATGATGTCAGTGATGCCACTGTCACTCAGTTTAATCCTAATCACATGGAATGATAGAAACATAGAAATTGAAATTCACATGTTCGTCCCAACAACTCTGGCACGCTCCGCTACGTTGAAGTGGAATAAAAAATAAAAATCAAACAACGAAACCCGTTTAATTGCCAACCCGTCCGCGTGACGTGCCCAAGTCATTTGGTGGCCAAACTGGTTTGGTCGGTGTTGATGGAGAAATCTGGTAATCAACAAAAATTGAGATTCTTTGCCGGAAAAAGATCAAACAAGGCTGAATATCAACGGAGTGGGGGATGTTTGTGAGTGATTGGGGGCTGAGATCGTAAAGTTTTGGAATCGCTATTGCCTTGTTCGTTAGAGAAAATAGGTTTTCTCTCCAACGGTTGCTAGCTCTAGAAATTCCGACCCCTTACAATGTGCCTACGTACCTCTATTTATAGAGGATCAAGCCCACGTAGTTCTTTGTTAAATCCAAAACCCAATAGGAGAGGTCGTCCTTATCCACCCCCTTATTCAACCCTAATTCGGAAATAGAAACCTAGTTGGAAGAGGTCTCCTCATTAAGGCTTGTTTGGACAGTCCAAAGCCCGGTATAAGGCTTAAGGACTTCGTGAATACGACTCAAACCTGGATTCCATGAGGCCGAGTCGACTCACTACAGCTATTTCCTCGGAACCTTGACTGGAGGCCAGCACTAGATCCACCTTGAATGTGGGACACGTCCTAAGCCCCCAGACGAGGACAACCCGTCTGAGTACAGGGAAATGATCTTCCCAGCTGAAGTTAGCAGCATCCCAAAGCTCCCCGCCGAGGATAACTCGTGGAGTACAGAGCCATGGTCTTCTAAGAGTAGCAACATAAATCTTCGGTACAAAGCACCCTTCCAGGCTGAGTCCAAGCACATTAAAACATTTTCACACGAATAGGACGAGTCCAAGTTTCCCGCAATCAGGATCGGGTCGTGTCCTAGACAACACATAATACCCCGGATTTAACCAGGACAAGCCCATTCCTCAGTATGAAGTCCAACAATTTCTATTATAAAGTCAATCCTCCACCAGGCTCAAATGAGAAATATCCAAGTAAAATTTCGGGCACAACAGTCGGCACGCCCATTTGGTCACCTCTAGGACTCTAATTAGGAAAAAGGGTTGATAGTATTTTGAGAAAGAAAAAGTAAAATAGGCCGAAAAAGATATGAACAGATCAATTAATTTTGAATATAAAGACATTAAATTTTACGGTGACATGACATTAAAAAAGACTGGTTAAAGACGATGCATTTGAATGATTAAAGTTAAATGGTGTATGTTTTTCTATGTGTATTTTGTCTTCGATATATTATTATACACTAAATCGGAGTTTTTATAAAAAATAATTTATCGACACTTTTTTAGAATAAAAATATGATTAACTAAGCGAGATATATGAGCATGGTTCGGTTATACTTATTAACTCTTGTGAATACGCATACGATACGATAGAGTTCGACCTTCTAGATGTCTACTTTCCTACTTGGCGACAAAAACCCTGTCTCCATATCTGTACGATTGGAGTATTTTTCTTCTAAAAGAAAAATATAATGGTTAATGGAATTATATGTCCCCGTCTTCAATGTGTACGTATTGGAGTATTTTCCTTTTCTGAAGAAAAATATACTAATAATTAATGAAATTATATGTCCGACAAGTTAAGCATAAATAAAATCATAGAAAATATATAAATTAAGAAATAAATTACGACTAACTAAGCCGATCCGTACAGCTAATTTTTTTAATGTAATCGATGCTTTATGTAGTTTTCCTAGTTCAATTTTTTTTATATCAAAATTTTTATTTTCGATGTCATAATGGATTTTTTATTTTTTAGATTAATGATTTTTTTGCACGATTAAATTATAAGTACTATCTACTATAAAAATCTTGTTCCGCCACGGTCCGTATAACGTCTGGACTAATAAGATGAGTTATTTTTGTTCAACGAATAAAAACACAAGTGATCGGAAAAAGCCCTAGCTAGTGTTCGAATTAAATTGTTGTATCTGCAGTCAAGTCAAACTCGGTGTATAGCGCCTATGAGTGATAGGACAGGGAAAATTGATCGGCCTTTCTTCGTATCAAAGCAACTGTAAAAATCGCAGTGCCTTAAATATATTACGTCTAGGGAAGGCTAGACGCTCGGTGGGAACGAGTAACATTCATAGCCTCCAATTCACTAACATGAGTATTCATTTAATTTTTTTTCCAATACAGTACTTGTCAACAGAAAATTACATCAGCTTAGAAATTTAAGTATCAACAAAACTCATGCAAAGCTTACCCCCAATCAGTTTATGATATATATTAATTAGTCGATTATTCATATAGTGTAAAGTTCATCCATGCTAATAATATCTCTCTCACTAAATTACACGAAAACGAAGGAATTCAATTTACTGAGAATAATGCATCTTAAACCAGAGTGATATATATCAGGGTGGCCCAGAGAATATCTAAAACTCACTACTGTCCCCCCCGGATATAAGTTATAAATTACCAAGTCTTGCCCTACCTCCTCTGGCTGGTTTGTCTTCATCACCCAAAAATATGTATACCGATCGATAAAATAACGATTATTCAATTGTACTAACAAGTTAATTTTGTAAAGTCTAGATTGGGTATATATAGCATTATACTCAACTGGAGATAATAAAATATTAATCCATATTAGATTGATAAATATGAATATTATGTCATGCACTGTGAATACGTCACAATATTTCTCCTGGTGAGTTGACCCACTTTTGGCGCTGGGCATGTTCATAGCTGATTCCAGTTGCAATATACAGTAATATATTTGAAACACGTTTATGTTTATCAGCTAGGTAGGCAGCTGGTTTGTATAAATAAGTGCACTCACCTTACTGCTCAGGATATTCATTAAGTCGTCTAGCTAGTACTGATCTAATCTCCAATAATATAGAGTGAGTGAAAAGAAGCTAGTGAGTTGGTTTTGTACGTAGTCTTATATAATTAAACTGCCCCCTCTTGATCCAACAAAAATTAACAAGGGGTAATAGTAGGTGAAAAAATGGTGAGAGCACCAAGCATTGACAAAAACGGGATAAGGAAGGGTGAATGGAGTAAAGAAGAAGATGATAAGCTCAGAGCTTATATTAACAGATACGGGATTTGGAACTGGCGTCAGCTTCCCCACTTTGCTGGTATATATTTAATTAAATCACATTAAAATGTTGTAAAAATTCATTTCATCTCCGTAAAGTTCATTATATATATATATATATATATATACAGCATCAAATAATTGGATGTTCATATATTTTGTGGATAATATTTAGGGTTATCTCGATGTGGGAAGAGTTGCAGACTGAGGTGGAAGAACTATCTGCAGCCAAATGTTAAACGCGGGAACTACACCAAACAAGAAGAGGATCTCATCTTCAACTTACATAATCAGCTCGGGAAAAAGTATGATCCTTGAAGCTAGCTAATAATATTCTTATGATCGAGTCGCTTTATAATTTCTTGTTGATTAGCTTAGCTAATATATATTTCTATTTATGTATATATGTGTATTTGTTTATTATACTAGCTATATGGTCGATTTAAAAATATTTTACAATGCACCTTATCATCAATCTACAGATGGTCCGTTATTGCCACAAAGCTTCCCGGAAGAACGGACAACGAAATTAAAAACTACTGGCACACTCATTTAAAGAAACGAACACAAGGCCAAAATCTGACCCTGCCATCCAACCAGAAGAAGATAAAATCTGAATGTCAAACCTCCCAGATATCAAAAGAAAACATGAACCAAACATCATCTCAATCTGATGATAAGCATCAACAAATAATATGTCAANCCGATCCGTACAGCTAATTTTTTTAATGTAATCGATGCTTTATGTAGTTTTCCTAGTTCAATTTTTTTTATATCAAAATTTTTATTTTCGATGTCATAATGGATTTTTTATTTTTTAGATTAATGATTTTTTTGCACGATTAAATTATAAGTACTATCTACTATAAAAATCTTGTTCCGCCACGGTCCGTATAACGTCTGGACTAATAAGATGAGTTATTTTTGTTCAACGAATAAAAACACAAGTGATCGGAAAAAGCCCTAGCTAGTGTTCGAATTAAATTGTTGTATCTGCAGTCAAGTCAAACTCGGTGTATAGCGCCTATGAGTGATAGGACAGGGAAAATTGATCGGCCTTTCTTCGTATCAAAGCAACTGTAAAAATCGCAGTGCCTTAAATATATTACGTCTAGGGAAGGCTAGACGCTCGGTGGGAACGAGTAACATTCATAGCCTCCAATTCACTAACATGAGTATTCATTTAATTTTTTTTCCAATACAGTACTTGTCAACAGAAAATTACATCAGCTTAGAAATTTAAGTATCAACAAAACTCATGCAAAGCTTACCCCCAATCAGTTTATGATATATATTAATTAGTCGATTATTCATATAGTGTAAAGTTCATCCATGCTAATAATATCTCTCTCACTAAATTACACGAAAACGAAGGAATTCAATTTACTGAGAATAATGCATCTTAAACCAGAGTGATATATATCAGGGTGGCCCAGAGAATATCTAAAACTCACTACTGTCCCCCCCGGATATAAGTTATAAATTACCAAGTCTTGCCCTACCTCCTCTGGCTGGTTTGTCTTCATCACCCAAAAATATGTATACCGATCGATAAAATAACGATTATTCAATTGTACTAACAAGTTAATTTTGTAAAGTCTAGATTGGGTATATATAGCATTATACTCAACTGGAGATAATAAAATATTAATCCATATTAGATTGATAAATATGAATATTATGTCATGCACTGTGAATACGTCACAATATTTCTCCTGGTGAGTTGACCCACTTTTGGCGCTGGGCATGTTCATAGCTGATTCCAGTTGCAATATACAGTAATATATTTGAAACACGTTTATGTTTATCAGCTAGGTAGGCAGCTGGTTTGTATAAATAAGTGCACTCACCTTACTGCTCAGGATATTCATTAAGTCGTCTAGCTAGTACTGATCTAATCTCCAATAATATAGAGTGAGTGAAAAGAAGCTAGTGAGTTGGTTTTGTACGTAGTCTTATATAATTAAACTGCCCCCTCTTGATCCAACAAAAATTAACAAGGGGTAATAGTAGGTGAAAAAATGGTGAGAGCACCAAGCATTGACAAAAACGGGATAAGGAAGGGTGAATGGAGTAAAGAAGAAGATGATAAGCTCAGAGCTTATATTAACAGATACGGGATTTGGAACTGGCGTCAGCTTCCCCACTTTGCTGGTATATATTTAATTAAATCACATTAAAATGTTGTAAAAATTCATTTCATCTCCGTAAAGTTCATTATATATATATATATATATATATACAGCATCAAATAATTGGATGTTCATATATTTTGTGGATAATATTTAGGGTTATCTCGATGTGGGAAGAGTTGCAGACTGAGGTGGAAGAACTATCTGCAGCCAAATGTTAAACGCGGGAACTACACCAAACAAGAAGAGGATCTCATCTTCAACTTACATAATCAGCTCGGGAAAAAGTATGATCCTTGAAGCTAGCTAATAATATTCTTATGATCGAGTCGCTTTATAATTTCTTGTTGATTAGCTTAGCTAATATATATTTCTATTTATGTATATATGTGTATTTGTTTATTATACTAGCTATATGGTCGATTTAAAAATATTTTACAATGCACCTTATCATCAATCTACAGATGGTCCGTTATTGCCACAAAGCTTCCCGGAAGAACGGACAACGAAATTAAAAACTACTGGCACACTCATTTAAAGAAACGAACACAAGGCCAAAATCTGACCCTGCCATCCAACCAGAAGAAGATAAAATCTGAATGTCAAACCTCCCAGATATCAAAAGAAAACATGAACCAAACATCATCTCAATCTGATGATAAGCATCAACAAATAATATGTCAACCTACTCTTTCTGAAGGATTAACCGGCTCTCCAAACGAATCATGTTGCAGTGAACTCTCACANTCTACTCTTTCTGAAGGATTAACCGACTCTCCAAACGAATCATGTTGCAGTGAACTCTCACAAAGCTATTCTGATGCACCCTTAAATGATCTTTTCAGTCGAGTCCAAAAAAATGGTGTTGATACTAAATCATGTGATAATTACTTGAGCCAACAACTTCGAATCGAAGATTATGATTCGTCGCAAGGATCATCTTGTAGTGAAATGTCTTTCAGCTATTCTGATGTAAGTGATCTAATGGCTTGGTTTGGGGAAGATAATTCTACGGCTCCAACTTTTTTGGAAGGCTCGGATGATTTTTGGAGTGGGTCATTGATCGAGACGGATAATTACATGATGAACGCATACAAGCATGAACAAGCATTTCTGGATCCTGGACTTGTTTATCCAACTTCTCCTACCACTGATCAAGAAGTATTTTTATGGTCATACGACTTGAGCGATGAGTGTATCAGGTAAAAACAAATAAACTAAAAGCAATAAACTAGGGATGATCGCACCCGCAGAGAAAAAAGTATACCATAATAAGAAGTGTAGTTGTGCCTTTTTACCGACCTTTAGTTACTGTTTCCAGGAGATCGAGGTGTTGTTTATTTTTAGTTAAAATCTAGAGCTGAAAGGAAAATGCTCTTGGTAATTAACCTGTTATCCAATCCTTTGAGAAAGTGATTGCTTTTCTCAGTGAATAATGCCATGTATTTCGAATCCTCAGATTTTACTTTAATTCAAGTTAAAGATTTGCATGCACAACTGATTGTTGATAAAAATATTATTCCCTCGGTCTCAAATTAATTGTTTTCATTTTTTATATAGTCAATTTGACTAATAATTAAAATTATTTTTTTATAATTTTGAAAATTTGAAAAATATTTTTTTAAATAAATTAAATATACTTGTCGATCATATATATTTTTTAATTATATATTATATATAATTTTCAGTCAAATTTTAATTATATATTTGATCACAGAAAAATTAATTTTTTTTGATAATTTGGGACCCAGGAGTAAAAGCTAAAGCAACTTAATCTTAATTTTTGCCAAGTGAAATTCTCGTTATTTTGGTTGGTTACTTGGTTATGGGGACTCGACCCATGATTCGCTTAAAGACATCTTAGATGTCACATCTATAATAGCTATAAAATTGTATTCTTGATTCAACAACGTATGCATGCCAGTTATATATATATATATATATTCATTACTACTGTAGTAGGAGTAGTTTACTGTTTACCCATAAGTTAGGACAAGTCCACAAACAGGTACTACTTGGCCAGATAAAAGAAAAATTAAAAAAAGAAAGTCTACAAGCTTGTAATAAATTGTAAGCATTTAAATTCCAACCACTGTCCAACTTGAAATAATTTAACTACTGTAGATAATATAAGTAAAAACGTACAGAGGATAATGCAAATAAATGGGACATACAGCTATACATAGTATATTAAAGAAATACGAATACACCCTGTAGCAACTTTCTAACATCATCATGGGCTTCCTGATAATAGGGTACGTCATCAGACTGCCCACTAACACTATTTAAGGGTTTCCCGGTTTCGGCAAAAAAAGTTATAAAAAAAACCAACCTCATTCAAATTCTGCTATAAAAAAATTAATCGTTACTCATTCAAAATATTATTAAAAAATTTATACTCATTCAAAATAAAATTTTAATTTTTATAATTCGGAAAATTGTTATATAAATTTAAGGTTTGAATATCACTAACATATTAAAATTTCATATTTATATTATTAGTAACTACTAACGGGCAAGAATTCGGATTACACTCGGCTCGACAGGACTGAATAAAAATAATTAGAAAATATTAAAATATTAGTAATAATATTAACAAATATAAGTAGCAGCAACTCAGCAAGTGCTAATAATATGATTCATCATGTGTAGACGAAATGTCCCGGCCCATTATTTTTTAACTCTCTTCAACTTTCAACTATGGAAATGCCGAATGCTCCTTCTCGTTTACCCACATGTTCAAACATATATTTAATATATAGTAAACTTTAAACACGTTTTGCATCGAATTGATTCTTGACCTTGAGCTATCAGTTTCTGATTACCCTCAGATTTGTACAAATTATGAGATGATTTTTATTTCTTTTCGAGAAAAAAAGAAGAAGATAAACTAATGTTTACATTTAGTAAATAATTCGAGTTATCTGAATAAATTTCACAACCAAGAAACTTACAATTTGTAACAGCAACACACACATTTTCGGCTATACTGACAACCAAATATTAGACTACTTGCATTTGTCGACTATCAATAATTTACTTTCATTTGTTGAACTATGGAGATATTTAAAGTTTAAAAAATAAGTTTAAAATTAAAAAAATAAGTTTAAAGTTAAAAGTTGATAAGAGATATTTTATAATATTTTTAAAATATAAAGTATGCTCAAATATTATTACCAAAACTAATATTTTCTGATTTTTTTAGAACAATATTTTATAAGATACATATTGTACATAATAATATATGTAACTGATAAATCCAAGTCAAACATTAATAATAAATTTGTGTTTAAATAATCTTAAAAATTCACTATTCTAAATAAATAAATACAATCTAACATCAGGTGAAATTCATGTTAATATTTGTCCGAATTAAAAATAATATTTGGATCCCTTCAATTTTTACAAGCACAAATAATTTTTTTTTGATAATTAGGAAAAAAAGAGAAAAAGAAAAAGTCCAATACAAAATACTCGGGATTTGTTTTCTATTATTGGAGACAACTCGTGAACATTTTCATCTGTTTCAGCTGATACATATAGGTTATAGGTTACAAACTACACATAGCATGAGGTAAAGATGGGCCAGCTTTTGAGTCCTGGCCAATGCCTCTTCTAGTCGGCTGGTTAACGAGTGTGTTATGATGTTCTCTCGAGTTTTTAATGATAATAAAAAGAACAGAGAAATTATTAAAAATATTATTTTTGATAACGAATTTGTGATTTTATTACTTCAAAAAAAATATGATTTGTAATAAAAAATAATCAAGTATAAACTTTTTATATGCGATTTGTAACTAAATGCAATCGAATGTAAATTTTTTCAAAAAAATAATTGAATTTGCTCTTAATTGCAAAGTCGTATTTTTATAAAATATTCAAAAATTCATTTTTTAATAAAAATAAAATAATCATATTTTTGTAAAAAGTATAAAAAAATCATTTTTCACAAAACCTTAAAAAATACAGAAATGTTGAGAGAAAATTCCTAACTGTGTTCTCAAATTATTGTGAAGAGACAGAGAATACTTTAAAAAAAATGATATGTTAAAGGTTATTTAGAAAGAAGTGTAAGAACCTTTTTCCCAATTACCTCATTTTAAGAAAGACAATTTCAGGAAGAAATTTATAAGATTTTTTACTTTAATCCCTTAGATCTTTCTTATAAAAATTTGGGAAAACGATTTAAATTTTTTTTGGTGGAGCACAATACTAACTATCTAGAGTTTTTTTTATGAAAAAAGTGCTAAAAAAGAAATAAAAATATTATATAAAGTTTCTCTCGCATGTTCTTGGGTCTAGTGTAATGGGAAAGAAATCGAATAAAAAAAAAATGTTTTGTAATATTTAAAAAAATGCAGGAGAGGTTCTCTCCAAATCATTCTACTTTGACAATTAATTCTTTGAAATTTTGTTTCCGGGTCATATCTTCTCTTCAAAATTTTTTGAAGTACAATTTGAAAGAAAATTTTAAAACTTTTTTTCAATTTTTTCTTTCTTGTAAGAGTAGACTATAAGAATAATGGGATTAAGTAAATTACATTCCACTACAATATTATATATATAAATTTTTATTTTATTAAAATATTATTAATATTTTTAAAAAAGTGATATAAAATGACAAATCAACTTATAATAACACTTTTTTCTTTGTCTTGTAAAAGAATTTGTGATAGTACATTTGATAAAAAAAGAATTGCGAAAATAATAGATATATAGATGCAATTTTATTTTATTTATTTAAATTTTTGTAATTTCTAGAGCACTATATTTTGTATTAGAATATATTATAAATCATAAATGTAAGGAAATGAAAATAATATTTCTCTGAACACTTTAAATTAATAAATATCTTATGGTCATATACGATCTGGGAAAATGAAATGGGAATTATAAATTCAATCGTTTTGGACCCGTTAATTTTTTTAGTTTTAGTCCTTGAATAAAAGATCAGGTACTCGTAATTATTTAAAGTTACGCTTTTTTAAATCGAATGCTAAACTCCGACCAAGATAGGTTAGTTTTTGAAAGGTCAGGTGACTTGATAAATGACAAATTGATGGGACTTGTAACAACCATGTAACATGACATATCACACATATGACATGATAAGTGAGGGAGTTTAAACAAAATTTCTAATCCGCCTAAATTTATTTTTCATTCATAACTCATAATTGAAAACTTAGTTACGGGACAGTAATAATAATTCACAGGTAGAGCTATCCATTTATTGATTCATAGAATTTGTGTTCAATTTTCTCCTATATTAATATTTATTGAACATATATTAATGAATATTTTAAAGAATTAATTAAAAAATAAAATAAAATAATATTAATAATGAGTAGATTAAAGTAGTAACATTAATCCATCCTCTTTATTCTATTTATTAAACACACACATTAATATAGAAATGATATTTTTGAAGTAGTTTTTAATTTTTAGAATAGTTTATACTAAAATTATATGTTTCTTAAGAAAGGACATATTGCTTTGGATGCTTTAAAAATAAATAAAAATGCTCTAAAAATAACATTTCTCATACTATACAATTACATCCACTCATAAATGTGAATGCGCCTACAGGGAGTGAATAGGTTTATTAGCTGACTATATCTAATTTTAAATATTATCAACTTGTTATAGCTGACGGTAACGTGAATAATCTGTTGTCCTTGAAATTGGCTTATCGTTTTCAATATGTAAATAGTTACAGCATGCTAGAAAGAATGCAATGCGGAATAACAGATAAAAACAATATGTAAAGGAGACACACGACGTTTAGCCAGGTTCGACTCATATGTCTAATGGTCTACGTCCTGGTCCCTTAAAAACCTGGTAAGAGAATATATTATTAATCAATAATCAACCAATTACAAGAGTAATAATATGTCTCCCAACTACAGTGCTTGCTATAATCTCAGCAATCCTGAGCAGAATGATTTCAGCTTGCTATTATTCGCTGCCTTGCAATCCGTTCTTGAATCTTGAATTTCCCAAGTCCCACTCTTGAATCCTTCTGTTTCTCGAACCCTTTGCCTTGTAGAAACAATACAATTGAACCCAAAAGCTCCTTTGTTCTATCACCTAAAACCCTTGTCACTTAGTGATTACACATTACACTTGAACGAATACAAGAGAAGAAAGTGTTTACAACTCAAACTATATTCTCTAAATATTAAATCTCCAATATAGAACTAAGATCAGATTTAGAGAAAGAAGAATAAAGCTTTTCAGAATACGAGTTTTAGAGTATTGGTGTGTCACCACCGAATGAAAGCCTTTACACGTTTGATATGGGTAAAAATAGCTCTGAGGAAATAATAAATATAGCATTTATTATTTCATTTATTAGACCTAGTATGGTCCAAAGGCTTGACCCTTAAAACGAACTAGGAAAATAAATCATAGGATCAACTGGATTTGTAATCCAAGAATCAATTGGATTTGTAAGTCCAGCCCACAAGCTCTGTAGAAGCCATAGGCCCAGTAAGCCTTTGTTATTAATTAATTTCGTAATTAATTAATAAAGGCTCAGTAAAGGTCCAAGAAGCCTGTTGAAGGCTCTCATCCTAGAAGGATCTAGAAACCCAAACGTGGGAAGAGTTCAACGAGGACTCTCATTCCTAAAAGGTTTCAACAACCTTGTCATTAGGAGACTCCTAATTCTAATCTGATTCTAAGGCCCTCATGCGCCTATATAAAGGGTCTAACCCCTCAACATTAGAACTACGTTTTTTGGCTTGATTCTCACACCCATTGAAATACGTAGGCAGTTAACGAGGACCTGAGTTAGTCACGAAATGTTAGTGCAACCATTAAAGTTCGAAGCCTCTCAAAACTTAACATTAATTACGTATTAAATAAATATATTTTTTAATCAGTAACATTTGGCGACGTCTGTGGGACATGGATAACAACCATAGCAAGAACACGAAGTACCGCGAGCACCCTCGAGGGAGAGATCCCTAACACCACTGTTGACATCAACGTTCCTACTGCCACAACGCAGGAACAAGAAACTATTATTCCCACCACCTCCGTTGAAGACCATGAAGCAAGTATTCGGCGTACCAGACTCCTAATCGTCGTTGTTCATCATTTCAACCCCGATTTATCCATTCATGCTTCGGTTCCTCCACTCCAGGTAATTCCACCCCTTTGTACAACTTTTATCCGACCCTCGCTATGGGCTCCCGAGAAATTACGAGCCCTCTTATGAGCAAGGGCTGTTGCCTCACTATACCTCGCAACGAAGGAGTCAGGACTTCTCTGGACCTTACTCTACTGATGACGAGTAGTCGTCTGACGAGGATGTTAACCCCCGAAGGAGATGACCCGATAAGGAGCCCCTTGGAAGAAGGAGTACCCAGCCCCGAGGGCCTCAAGATACTGATTCTGTGAATCTTCAGGAAAGGATATGTGTTCATAAATGAGGGTTCTTTGGGAGATTCTGACTTTTCTGAGGAGACAACCGTTAATACTAGATTTTCATAATCTATTTCATCCTCTGAGCTTGAATATGCCCAATCCTTTCTTGTTGAGATGAGTGTCTTTCCCTTGCCTTGATTTTTAGCTTTGCTACACTCACTAGCAAAATGCCCCAATATTCCACAGTTGAAGCACTTGACTTTTACCTTGTCAAGCTTGATTATGGTGCTCTTGCTTCTCTCAACTTTTTCATTATCCTTTCTAAATGTTGGTCTCTTGCTAAATTTTCCAGTTCTTTTATTGAATTTCATCATTTAGAAATTCTTAGCAAACACATCCATCATTTGACTCAAATCAATCTCATCATCTGAATCAGAGTCTGTGTCAGTAGACTCTGATTCAACAACAGTTTTAACCTTTTTCTTTGATTTTTTATTCTAGTTTTTTAGGGTTCTTCCTATTGTTCTTTCTCAGACTCCATTAAGAGTGTCACATATTTTGTTTTTCCATATTTATTGTTTTTTCTCTGTTACATCTCTAAATCATACGTGTTGAGTTTGCCATATAATTCTTTTAGAGTTAATTCATCCAAATCTTTAGTTTCCCTTATAGTAATTGTTTTGTTGTCCCACTCTTACGGAAGGGCTCTCAGAAACTTGATGTTTGTGTCATCAGAGTCATACACTTTACCAAGTATAGCCATCTCATTCAGGATTTTGGTAAACCTATCATACATCTCAGTGATGGTCTCTCCAGCTTTTGGTTCAAAATACTCATACTCCTGAATTAACAGAGACCTTGCATTCTTCTTGATATCTTTGGTTCCTTCACAGTGTACTTCAAGTTTTGTCCACGTCTCTTTATCAGTTTTGCATGATATAATACAGTTTGTGAGAATAGAGTCCAAACTGTTGAAAATGATGTTCTTGACTTTTGCCTCCTTAAGGACATTCTTCTTGTCCTCCTTTGACCACTTAACCTTTAGTTTGTCAACAAAGTGGTCTCCAATGATTTTTCCTTCAACAGTGGTTTGAGGAACAAGTCTTGAGGGCACATAAGGTCCATCATGAATCCTGTCAAGATAGTCAGGGTCTGTAGCCTCCAAATGGTACAGCGTCTTAACCTTCCAGTGGGTGTACTCATTCCTTTTGAGCATAAAAATCTTAGAATTGTCATCTTCGTTTTCATACATATTCGATCGATTTTAAACGTTAGACTCTGATACCAATTGTTTTCCCAGTTACACAAGTAGACCGGGGGGTTGAATACTTATGTGCTCTTTTTGCTTGATTAAAATTAACTCAATATAGATTAAAGCTTTTAATTAAAAATAAAGAACAAACACAAAGATACGAATGAATAATGTTTGTATTATTGATATACGAATACAAACTCTCCTAGGGTGTACACAAACCCTAACAACTTCTCTGTGTTTCTCACAGTAATTCTCTATATCTTTATACTCTCAAAAACTTCGACTTTATAAATTAGGTTACATAGAATGTTTATATAGAGAGCTGCCTATCAACTAATAACAAAAAATCAAATTACAATAGGAATAGAATTCCTAATTATTAGTTAACAATTTACTTCTGTTATTCTCTTTCCTTCTCATAGCATATCTGCAATATATTTGCCTTTATCTTCAAAGAATTTTCATTACTGTGATCACCTTCCCAATTCAGCTTCAACTTTGTAAACTCTGAAAACTTTCAGACTCTGATGATCTTCGGTCTCTGACAAACTATAGTCTCTGATAGTCTATAGACTCTGATTTGCATCCATACTCTGGTTTTATTTCTTCAGAAAATCTTCTAAGTACAAATGACATTGATACTTATACAGGGACTAACTAGATTATATTCTAACATTTTATACATAATCAAATGAATATATGCCACGCAGCTTCCACCTTTCTACACATAGCTCCTGTGAACCGAGCTTGTGAAACTCGAACACCACCACCGACCCCAATGCTTCCATCATGAAACACTGCAGCATCTATATTAGTCATGACTATGAATTTAAATGCATATAGCAGTATTGATTTCTTTTCTCGACTTTTTCCGGGACGTAGAAACAACACTCTTAACTTACACGCCAATTTGTGCATGAATATGATTGGCCTGTTAAAATACATAATTGTGATAAACCGTAAAGTAATAAAAAACGAGTTTTAAAAGGGATGGTAGAGTGTCGAGGGTTGGGTTATGAGGGTCTTTTAATGCCATTTTTTTCTCATCGGAGTTCCTTCACAAATATTTTATTAATTTTTTATCCATCAAAATAATGTCAGACTAAATTTATCGCCGGCCTGACTGTGCATTGATTGACTCCTCAATATTGCATATTGTTACTCTTATCATCAATGATCTTTGTTGTTGTTCGAAGTATAAACGGAGTCTAATTCATTGATTAATTAGATGATGTATATAACTTTGTAAGTAGCTATATGATAAAATTATTGTAATATTTTGTCCAGGTATTTGGCATTTATAGATGTTGGTGAACCTTCAATATGGGAATTGTTGTAATTTTTTTCTTTATATATAAATATTTATTATATATTATTTATAATTATTTCCTTCTAAATATTAAATATACTTATTTTGTACAAATATTTCGTTATATATATTTATCTTATACAATTATTTACTTTTCTAAAAATCAAAACATAAAAAGAGCATTTAACTTTAATACAATAATTTCGAAGATGAAAAATGAAGTTTTATTATTATTATTTAAAATATTAAAACTTTAAAAATTTTATAATTTTTTTTCAATAAATTGAGAGACGCCATATCAATGCCCTGTCTTCTTCTATATATATATGGATTAATGATTTTTTTCTATTTATTTTTAATATTACATTTATGTTTTGGGTTAATTAATACTTTAAATAGTACAATACAAATAAAATATTAATATTTAATGTTAATACATCATATTTAATTCATATTCAATAAATAATAAAATACTTTATTATAATAAAAAATATGATATTGATTAATATTCGATTTAAATTTGAGTTTAATATCTAAAATCAGTTTATATGCAAATAAAATAAGAGTAGAATGTTCCCAAAGTTAATAGAAAATGTTCCTAAAAACACCTAATTAAAATTATTAAATTTCAATATAAATTCAAATTAAAATATATTCTTTGATATTTTAAACATCACATCTTTTGGTTTAGGTAATAGATATATTTGAACAAAGGTCGATGAACTTGAAAAGTACTCATGAGTTATGAATACAGAACATGTCATACACGAAGTANTAGGTAATAGATATATTTGAACAAAGGTGGATAAACTTGAAAAGTACTCATGAGTTATGAATACAGAACATGTCATACACGAAGTAATTTAACTACATTTATACTGAAATTTAATATTTTTTTATCAACAAAAACTTTCACATAGGTTGTATCGAATACAACCCCCATACAAATTTTCTTAAACGAAATTTAGTAGTTTTAATTAGGCGATTTTAGAAATATTTTCTATAATTAACTGTAGGTTCATTTTGCCAATAAAATAATACCAAACTTTAATTCATATTCATTAAAAATAATATAAAAGCATCTCAATTTTCACCCCTAGTTGAGTTGAGAAAAAAATTTCTTACATACCCTGTAACTTTGTTATTATGAAATCATCCACCGGAAGTTGGTTGCTATGCGAACAACAAACATTACTATTTCTTGCAAAACCATAGCAATAGCTTATGTTAAAATAAAACTACCAATGGTTTTGCTGTAATGGATACTGCCGCTGCTATAGCTAGTGAGTTACCACATTAAACAGAACAAATACGGGTAACAACAGGATATATTTTAGTTTCGTTTTTGGACATTAAACTTTTACTGTTGGTTCCTTATAATTGGTACTCTCTGGGTCTGCTAGCTACCAGGGGAAATGCGTATACACAAACTAAAAAAACAGGCATTACGAATAATACAAATTCAGAACTGCATTTCCTGCTATGGTTTTATCTATCTTTGGCCCCCTTCCTCGTGTAACCAAAGAAAAACTACACATGTTATTTGTTTCCTTCTTATCTTCCCGTGCCTATTCGACAAAAAAGATTTTTCAGTTTCAAATCACCACTCATTATATTCGGTTGTTACTTGTCCTGATCTGTCTCTATCCCTCTCTCTGGCCCTGATAGTTGACACTGCTCAATCTGTGACATTTCATCACTGCCGACTTTCCTCTGCTTACATTTTCCCATCTATACATATCCGGTGGCATTGTTGGTGACTGTGTCCCTGTTCAAGCTCAAGCTCCACAATTGTCGCCTGCCAATTACATTCACTGGGGTGTTGTTGACTGTGACGAATGCTGATTTATACCCTCCATAGCTATCTCTTGCATCAATTCATTACATTTCTCGCAATTTATCTGCAGTCTTAAAATTTGTAAATAATTTTTTTATGCAACAACACTAGTCAATGTAACAGTGATAATAACATACCTTATTTACATAGGAACACATCAATATGGCTTCCTGGAGACATGGAAATTGTAAAGGAAAAAGTTCATGACAAGCAGAGAGAAGAGCTGACGCTGCAACAACTGATGGTTTAAACTCCAGAATCTTTAATTCTGATTTAATATTTAAGAGGAAAAAAATGTTATTCTTCTTCAATATACGTGTTAAATATATACTATCATCCAATTAATATTATCTATTAATGTCTTGATATTTTAGGTGAATTTGGAGCTTCCCATGTCCCGAAACTTAATTGGAATCACATGTCTTTGACAAGTAGTAAATTTGTTTTTCTATATTGAGATTTCAATTCAAGTACCATATTGAGATTTGAAGATANTATGTCTTTGACAAGTAGTAGTAAATTTGTTTTTCTATATTGAGATTTCAATTCAAGTACCATATTGAGATTTGAAGATAATTTGGGTAGCACGAGCTGTAAGAGCTCGCGTCATAGTTGCGTCTTGGACCTTAAAGAATGCAACAAAGAAATTGATGGACGACAAAGGAGTAATTGAACGCATTCTCCATTTTAGAGCTCCCAATATTAACAGCTCCATTCGCCTGATTGTTTGTTTGTCAAAGAAACTGTCACACTGTTACCAGAACAAATATTATTGTGCTGCATTACATTGATAATAGCAGCATTGTATTACTGTAAGTACTGTAAAACCAGACCTGAATGCTAGTGACAGATAGCTCTGATTTGCTCATCTTTATAGCTATAGAAACAAGAGAAACTGCCATTAACTTGGACATCCATGGCTTCCCTTCCTACAGAATGTCAAATCATATCAATATCATACATCACATGTGTGTTATCATATATATATTCTAACGGTCATGCTCATCCCTAGCATTGTGACCTAACCCTCCTGTCTCGGTATGAGATTGAGTGTTCGAGCCTCAGTTAAGGCATGTGTGTGAGTATCAGAGTAAAGTCTCCATTGTGCTTGAAGTAGTACCTGAATTGGTTGGATGGAGAGAAAGCGATCAAGGTAATTAATGGCGAGGTACGAGATAAACGGATCCAAGTTGTTACGAGACGACAAGTTCAAGATAACAGAGATGGCTTGTTGGCGTAAAAAAATATCAATATCCTGGAAGTTGGAAGGCATGTGCTGGGACTCAATGTTGAAAATGTGAGAATAACTAGCTGGTGTTGGCAATGGCTGTTTGAGGTCTAACTCCATTGTTAAATAATAAGTTCAATGCTCCCGGAGGAAGGAGGAGTGTAGTAATTAAGATGATGGGAAGTAAATAAGAGGGGAGTGTGGGAAAGGCATTCTTAAAAGAAGGGATGCGAAAGGGAGAAGTTAATGATAAGGAGGACAAGTAGAAGAAAAGGTGAGAGTTCGCTGTCTCATTGTATAAAGAAACACTGTGGCCTTTCCTTTGCATATAAATATATATGCTCACTTCTACTTCACTCTTCAATCCTCTCTTTCTTATCGGGAAGGAAAATCAATAATTTTGGAGGCTCCTGTTTGTTTTTGACAAACTGCATTCTACATGAAACAGACTAACACCACTGATTGTTGTATTGGAGTCTTTTTCACTAATTTTTCAGATTAAAATATTTATTGCTTAAACTTTAGCTCCCACAGTCCGAGTATAGTGAATGCCCTGATATTGAGAATTCAAGTTTTAACCAAGATTTAAATTAAACATGCGAGTAATTAAATTCTTGAAATTGAACATTAAAATAAACTTTAGCACCAGTACTTACCAAACTAGTAATTAATAGATTCTGCTCATGCAGACTCTTATTTTTTCGAATGAACAGTTCAGATCTATAGATTTTAAGTCAAACTAGCAAGTTGACTATGCCACTAGCTAGTTTACTTGAACTGTGGAAGCAATTAAAAAAAGAAATAAATTATCATCCTTTAAAAATCCTTGAACACTTGAACTAGCTAATCATAAACTCATAATGCATTATGAAACACTTTGTTCGCCAGTCCTCTCTGATATATCGAAACAAGCTAGATTTCCGTTGCTGCGACGCACGCATCTAACCACTCTTCCAAATTTGCAGAGTGTTTAGAATTTACCTCGCCAATTGTTACAGAGAAAAAACTCTAACTTCGACGTACCGATTATTAATGTATCACCAAGTCATGGGTTGGAAAAGGCAAGAGAAACAGTGAGGCAAGGTGACAGCTTGGAATCATGTCCTTCGAAAGGCCACCGTCTCGCAAACATAAATATAGTATAACTGTATAATTAGTATATCATCAAGTACAGGACAAAACACAAGTAAATTTCTATGTACTGTGTACATGCATGTTGGTATTATAATTAGCCTTCAAATTTCTCTTTACTCAACTTGTACATCTTGTTTAAGGGGTTTGCAAAAGAATATCTAAAGTCAATGAGGCAAATCCATGCATCGGAATCAATATAACTGTATATACGCACACAGGGTTCGATCTCCAGATCGTGTTTTCCGGTTGCAATACATTTGTCGTCATTATATTATTAATCATTGACCTCATTGTACT
>QRFB01010087.1:0-23345 GCA_008931105.1 Oenanthe javanica
AATAAGTTTGAAAGAAATGAAGTTTGGACCCTAGTTCCAAGGCCAAAGAACAGATCAATTGTTAACACAAAATGGGTGTTTAGAAACAAGACAGACTCTGATGGAATCATAACAAGAAACAAAGCAAGTCTAGTTTCCAAAGGTTATTCTCAACAGAAAGGTATTGATTATGATCTTTGCACCAGTAGCTAGGCATGAAGCAATAGAATTTTTCTTGCTTATATTGCACACAAGAAATTCAAAGTCTATCAAATGGATGTTAACAGTGTATTTTAAATGGAGAACTTGAGGAAGAAGTTTATGTTGAACAACCACCTGGTTTTGTCAATCTAAAATATCCAAATCATGTCTACAGACTGGATAAAGGTTTATATGGACTCAAGCGGCACCAAGAGCCTGGTATGAAACTCTGGCTCAATATTTACTTGAAAGTGGTTTTATAAGAGGTACAATTGATTAAACCTTGTTTTATAGAACTCAAGGTAAGGATTTATTATTGGTACAAATATATGTTGATCATATTATATTTCGTTCCACTAATGAGAAACTCTGTAAAAGATTTTCAAAGCTAATGCAGTCTAGGTATCAAATGAGCATGATGTGAGAATTGAGTTAATTTCCAGGGTTACAAGTAAAACAGACAGAGGAAGGAATTTTCATAAATCAGTCTAAATACACAAAGAATCTACTCATAAAATTCCAAATACAAGACTCTGCATCTGCTACAACTCTAATGACTACTGCAACAAAGCTTGATCAAGACACTGGAGAACCTGTTGATATTACAGCATACAGAGGCATGATTGGTTCTCTACTCTATTTTACTGCAAGTAGACCAGACATTATGTTTGCAAACTGTCTATGTGCTAGATTTCAAGAAAATACAAGGGAACCACATTTGATTGTTGTTAAGAGAATTTTTAGATACCTCAAAGGCACCATTAATCTTGGTTTGTGGTATCCTAGAGAGTCTGATTTTAAATTAATAGGCTATTCAGATGCTAACTTTACAGGATGCAAAATTGATAGGAAAAGTATAAGTGGCAGTTGTCAATTCTTAGAAGGAAGAATTGTCTCATGGTTCAGTAAGAAACAGAAATCAATCTCAACATCAATAGTAGAGGCTGAATATATAGCTGCAGGAAGCTGTTGTGCACAAATCTTATGGATGAAAAATCAACTATTAGATTATGGTTTAAACTTTTCTAAAATTCCTATTTATTGTGATAATAAAAGTGCTATTGCAATGACAAGAAATTCAGTTCAACATTCTCTGACAAAGCACATCAGTATCAGATATCACTTCATAAGGAAACATGTCATGGAAGGAACAATTAAAATGCATTTTGTTCCCTCAGATCAACAGTTAGCAGGCATATTCACCAAGCTACTGTGTGAAGCAACTTTTACAAGATTGGTTTCTGAATTAGGAATGGTGACAAGTGGATCAATTCCAGATGGCAAATGGCAGACAATCAGAATATATGACAAACTCTGTTAGAGTATGTGGTAAACCCTGATAGAAATAGGAGTAAACTCTGATCATTGGAACATATAATCTATGATCACAAGTTATTAGTGCTTAATGTAAACTCTGTTAAATTATATGGTAAACTCTGATAAATAATGCAAACTCTGATTTCTATAAACTCTGATTACATGTTAAACTCTGTTTTTTTTAACTCTGATTACATGTTAAACTTTGTTTGCCTTAAACTCTGATTACATGATAAACTCTGTTTGCACTAAACTCTGTTACATGATTAAACTCTGAGCTATTCTCTGATTCGACTAATCATAGGGCGTGTGTTTGTCATCGAAAACGTTTAGTTTTATACACAGATACAAACACACCAGTTGTATTTTGAGAATTGAACTACTCATTACTCTTCCAATAATTTTATGCCACGTGTCCCACTACAGAGTATATGCAAATGAGAGGGAATAGTTTAAATCTTATTTTTACCTTGAATTATTCATCTGCATCTAATATTTCTCTCTTTCTCTCTCGTTTCATATAAACCCTAATTTCTTAAACCTGTAAATCTCTGTTTTTCAATGGCATCCAAAGGTCATACATTCCAAAACTACTCTTCTGCTGCTACAAACTATATATCTCTCTTGAAAAAACCTGAAGCTCCTTAGGATTTTCATGTTGTTCAAGATTTTCTACAGAACAATAATATTGGATATGCACTAGAGGAACCCACAAATTTCTCTGCTCAATCTCTCATCAAAATATGGTCTTTTGCAAAGTTTAATAATACTAGTGATGATGAAGAGCCCATCATCACATTGCAATACAACGGAAAATTCTCCATCACTCCTGCAATTGTGAGACAAGCCCTCATCTTCCAGAAGTGGCTTTATATGATAATTTTGTCGATGATGATCAAATCAAGGATTTTTTTAGAAAAATAGCCTATGGAGGCCGCCTATTTAAATTGGAAAGTTTGACAAGGCCGAATGTAAGAAGAGAATGGAGCTTCTTCTTTGATGCACCAATTTTGATTGGGTATTCTCTGAACCATAATTTAAATTTAAATTTTCCTTGTTTGATAATTAGGCAATTAGCTAGTAAAATAGATGATGATGTACATACTATATATTTTGTTAGATTTTTACAATTGATTTTTAGCCATTTATTGCCTAATGTACATTTTGAAAATGATCAGAGTTTAGCTATTTTTAGCATGAACAAAAGAATTTTTGCTGACCTGCCTAGGAAAGATGCAAAGAAAGGTAATCTATCTCCTCTTTATTATCCCACATGGGTCAGACTTCTCTTAAATCAGAGAATGCTTACCACGTATAGGAGGGATTTCTTATCTGTGACTATGGATTAGAGTTTAGCACCCTCTGATTTTAACCCAAGCCACCCACCAAACACTAATAACCAAACACTTTTGCCAACTTCTACAGTCTCCCAAAATACTGTAGTTGTAAAAAAAACCTCTCAACATGGCACAAGCAAAAGGAAGGGCAAATCAGTAAAAAAATCTTCTCCTAAGAAAATGAAATTGATTCATTGAAAATACAGATTCTGATGAAGGGTTGGTTTTTCCAGAGAGAAAGATTGTTAAGAAGGCTTTTGAGATTCCTCTTGCACCTTTTATGAAGCCATTCACAGTGAATCCAATGCCTGAAATGAAAAAACAAGAACAGAAGATTGGTCAAGGTTGCAATCTCTGATGCTGCAAACACTGAAGAGTTAAGCTCTGATGCAGCACTAAACTCTGATGTCTTAGTCTCTGATCAGCCAAAACCTCAAGATCTAATCTCTGATGCTGCTAACACTAAAGAATTAAACTCTAATGCAGCAATAAACTTTGACAAATTGCTAAACTTTGATGAAGCATGGCGTTACTGGAAGGCAAATATCCCTTGGAAAGAACCTGGATTACCAATTCCAATTGAGAACATGATTCTTCGGTATGTCAAGTCGAAAGCTAATTGGTGGACAAATGTTGCACATTATAATCGTGAACGTATTAGACGGGGGGCTACTATTGACAAGATGGTCTGCAGAAAAAATTTGGGGAGATTGATTTATCTTTGGCTCAAGGCTGAACAGTCATGTAAGCAGTCATGCTTCAGCTGACGCTTTTATCATAATTTTAACCTCAAAGTGAGATTCACTAAAACATAATACCAGAGATTATTTCATATCATCACCCGTACTAATAACTCCATTCGATTCCGTAGTAATAACTCCATTCAATTTTATTAAATACACCCCATACATGAATTACAAGCTAGTGTGTAATTTTTATTTAAGCTTAATAGCATGAACATAGTTGCATGGTTCGTGGGTCAGCCTATGGAACCCCGATCCAGTTCCCTCGTACCGGAACACGATTCATCTTCGACCCGGATCGCTGGGGTTCACACTCCAATTCGCCAACTCCAGCAATCCACCTTTAAGTCTAGCGATCATTATGTAAAAGAGTAGAAATAATAATAATAATAAAAGAATATTCCTTGACATTATCTAGATTAAAATTATTTTTGAGAGGTAAATCTCTAAAAGGAATAATAAAAGGATGAAGTGGGGAATATAATGCAGATGGAAGACAAGACACGCCAAGACACATAACACATGCCTCGATTACAAGAACAGATTGTAATCTCCTTAAAAATAATGTTTGAAAGTCCTCACCACTTTATTAGTAATTTTAAAATTTTACTTTTTTTNAATAATGTTTGAAAGTCCTCACCACTTTATTAGTAATTTTAAAATTTTACATTTTTTGATTAACTTTTATATTTTTGGTTAAAATAAATATTTTAATTATAAAACAATAACTAAATCATAAATGTAATAACAAATAAATACATAATATTTATTTTAAAAATAACTATAGAGAGGGATCCTTGTATCGACCCGTGAACCCGATTCATGACTCGTCGTACCCAATTCATGCAAACTAACGTCCCACGTACCCGTACTCGTACCATGTACCCAATCGACCCGTGATCCATGCAACTATGAGCATGAAACAAAGATGACCTAGTCTTCATGTAGAAATAGTTTAAACTTCAGTATGGACGGCGTCCCACAAAGTTGCCAGGGGGACTGTAGTTACAAGTAATAAACCACCAACGGTTGTTCCTGCACTGAACTCTAGCACAACCGAGCCGAACCGAATCACGCCAGACCACCTGAGTATAGTGCCCACACTGCTTGCCTTGTGCACATGAATTCGAACTATAATCATAAAACTGCTTCTCTCCCACCCAAGAATTCACAGCATCTTTGGCATTGAATACAAAACCGCCGCCGCCGCCTTCGAATATGTTATCACCGTATTTTCCACCCGAATTCGAATGTTGTAGGGCACAATCGCCACTTCGCTGATCGGCGTAGTTCCTAGCATATTGGGCCACTGTCTCGTCCCATTGCATAGGGCCTATATATTATAACATATATAAGTGAATTGTAAATAGATATTAATATACATTGGCTCCTAATTTTTTCATCCATATAAATACATATATACACCTTTCATCTTCTTCCACAACTGGGACCTTTATTATTATGTACTTGGGAATCTTCCACGTTTATGAATTATGATGAATCTACCTATTCATTTTTTCCACATCTCTCTCAATCCATTCATTTTTTCCACATCCCTATATTTTCTTCACCTCGGATGATTCATGATTTAATAACCACCTTTCATTCAAAGCATCATTACTAGCAATTTAAGCCTAATATATATAGAGGGGCGATCCTGCCCAGTGCAGCCAGTGCGGTGGCACTAGGAGGGGACCAGGGGCCCAAATATATACTTGCATATAGTTTGTGTCTCCTTCATTCGATATTAAATGTTATATGTTATTATATAAAAATTATATTACAAATTTAAAATATTTATTTGCTATATAAAATTAAATTATTTATGAGATTTTATTAGGTCCAATAATAATAAATATGGTCCTCGTACCTACAATTGATTGTCTGAACCATCTCTATGCTATAATTATAATTTTCTGCTCAAAGTATTAATGCATGAAATATTTGTGAATCCACGGGTAATGTCATCTATCCTGGCAGGGCTAGCTAGGATTTTTTTTTTCCCCAGAAAATATGGTGGGTCAATGTAACACCCCCTTCCCAAAATGAGATGAGTAGATTACTTCCAAACCACAAACCTGCATATAAAGTACTAAAATTTACCTTATAATAAATAAATATGTCCAACAATGTCTCCAAAATAATATTAAAACCGCCAAAACAATTCAAAACCTCTAATAATAAACAATGCCTAAAAAGAAATGCGAGAAGTTCAAACGTCCTAATAATTGAAATAAGGTAGCTCTTCATCACAAGCCCAAGATTCCCCTTAAATACCTACGAGAAGAAGGAATACGGTATGAGCCAAATGTCAAGTACGAATTGGAATACAGTTTATAAAACAGAAACAAGATATATAGTTTAAGCAAAGAGGGGTTATGATATTTCATACCGATACAAAATAGATAACAAATACACACATCATAAGGTACCTAATGCGTGCAACAAACCGGACAACGTGTACGGCATATACAATGTCACCGTCAAATATTAAATCACAAATCAAATCATACTGGGTGCACCCACGTATCCTCAAACAAATATCATAATGGCCAAAGCTCGTCTCGTGACCTAACAGAAGGATATGCCTTACCAATCACACTGCCACGGAAGTGTCATGTCACTGGTGCCGCAATGACATGGTTGTAGTACCCCTACAACTGGTTAACTCGGTATACCCTATATCATTCTAAGGGTTCAAATACAATAATTTTCATAATTTTAAAATCACCTAAACAGATATTCTACGCAGATATGTAACATACATAATTTTTAAAAATCTCAGAGACAAATATTTAAATATTTCGAAACAGACTTTAAAATAATTTTCGGAGAAACAAAAGAGTTAAAACGAATAATAACGGAAGAAACGGATTTAAGAACGGAACAAATTAAATATAATTAATCCTATAAAGAATAGTGTGGAAGAGAAAGGGGACGAAATCAGTACCTTAAAAATAGTGATCACGATTAATTACTAATAATATCCACAAATATTTAGCTAGTCTCTCGTTCCCGATCTAAATATAAGGAATATTATTTATATAACCTTAAAACCAAAAATCATTGTTTTTATCACTACATCACAGTATAATTATTATACTAATACTACCATTTCTAACATGTAAAAGAAAACAGTAAACAAAATCATGATTTGATATTACTTGAGAACCATTATCATGTATACATAATATTAATAATAAGAAGATGGTATCACAAGATTTATAAAAGTAATCATAATAATTTAATATATAATTTTATTTAAGAAAGTATCTAGTTGACCATATTCGGCCAATAATGATCATTAAGAGAAAAAAAATTAATAGTTTTATAATTATATATATTAACTGGATCAAACTTAAAACACTAAAGTTAATGCAGTGCAACCGTTGTTCACAAAATAATTAGGCGACTAGGTTTCTCAATGACACTAATAAGATAAAAAAATAAAATAAAGTAACATTAAAACATGTTTGACCATAATATTAAGATCAAATATAAAAAGAATTATGGTACTAGACATGATATTAAAATAATAAAATCAATTTATATATATAAGAAATATGCAACCAGAATGATACACAGGAGTAACCATGTTGACAATGATAATTAAAATAAATAGTGTATATACCTATATTATTGAAAGATACAGACTCTATTGGCATGAACTACACTTGATCAAGGCATTCATAAAAAGGAATTAGATAATATGTATTAACTTACTTTGTCAAAAATTTGTAGAGCACAAAGAACAGAATATCTCTTTATTAATTTAACTCACAACTAATTTTAGGGTTTTAATAAAGCAAGCCCCCGGTTGTACATGTATATATAGACTCGTAAATATAAATAATCTTATTTCTAATTTAATTAATAATTCTATTCTAAATCTAATTTTATTAAAAAACAAATTCTATTATAATTCAAATATTATTAAAATAAATATTATTAAATAATCTCACTAATTCTAATCTAATTGTAATTAATAAAATTAATAATTAAATAAATAATACAGATATTACAGTCAACTAGACCAAAACCCTAATAAATATTACTATATTTAATGTTTTTAATATATGTAGAAACATTTCAAGTGTTAAATATGTAATATAATAATTATAATATATTTTTAAATTATCATAAATATTTTTTTATTTACAATTTTAAAGTTTTATTTTATATCTTATATATGAGTTTGATTATTTATTATCTTTGTATTTTATACTTTCTTCTTTCATATACTCGCATCTTAGAAGTTAAATAAATTTTATTAAATTTGTATATTTTATTTTTATTAAAACATATTAAGACTGATTCATGAGTTAAAAAATCAAATTCATCTGTTAGCATATATGTTAATATATTATTATAGGAGAATATGAGAGTTATCTTTATTATTTTAGGGAGAGTTTTATTCTTATATTAGTTTCCTTTATTATTCATTAGGTATTGGTATATAAATAATTGTGATACTGTAAAAAAATTAAGGCTTGTGCCTTCAAAATTGAATGAGAAAAAGAGAATTTGAGATTATATTATTATGGTATCAAGAGCCTAGGTTATTAAGTATGAGGGAAAAAAATATCATACAAAGAGATCTACGAGAGTTCGTGGATGTGAAAAACAAAAATCTTCCAAGAGTTTGGAGATGTGAAAAAATGAGATATTCACGAGAGGTCGTGGATATGAGAAGAGCCTAGAAGAGTTTGTGGATTGATTTTAAAAAAAAAGCGCAATATTGATGATCATGGATTTATAGTGGGTTTGTAGAAGAGAGTGTCTCAAAACAACAACGATAAAAGTAGAGATTTTCAGAAGAATCATGACAAAAAATAATTGTGCCAGCGATGCTAAAGATGATGACAAGGACAAAAATGATGAAGACAAGGATGGAGAATTTATCATAACGAGAAAGCTGATTCAAGTGGGTGATTATGTTGATTGAAATGTCTTGAGTTTGAGGAGGATGTTAACATAAACTTTAATATATTATTATAGGAAAATATGAGAGTTACCTTTATTATTATTAGGAAGAAGAAGAGAATTTGAGATTACTTTATCGTAATCTTATCATTCTTGGAAGGATTTCAAATTTTGTTCTCTTACTTGCATCAAGATATACAGATATAATTTTTTAAAATTTAAATTAAAAGGGCCAATTAACACTAAAAATTAAAATTAAACCGCCTTTTATAAATTTTTGCACAGGCCCAATACTTATGAGGACCGGCCGGTATATATATAAGCCTAATATCAATTATCAATTTAGACTTCAATCACTAATTACACATATTACAAAATCATTACTAAGTATCATATAAATTATCAATTTGTATTGGAGATCAGCAAATTCTGCCGCGAAAATCATTTTAAAGTTCAATTTCCACGCACTTCATTATAATAAGCTTCGCGACCGTGTGTAAATTGGCTAAGAACGTACAGATGACAAAGACATAATTGTAACTATATTACACCATGTCACACTCGATCTGTCTAATGTTAGGCATTGATTTGTCACATTCTTAATTAACTTCATTTAACCACTTTCAATTACGTCATAGGAGATCAATTTATGTAGATAATTACAATTCTGTAGAAGATGCTATGCGTTCGTATATATTATCAAATTCAGATCCGAGTCACAATTTTTGTCCCAATAATATTAACAAACCGAACTAAACTTTATACGTGTTCGACTCGAATTTGTTCGAGTTAATTAGGTTTGAATTCACTAAGTTTGAGTTCGTTCCACAATAAATAAGTAATATAAAAATTAAGATTATATTTATAATCTACAATTATCATTCTATAAATTTACCGTCAAATATCATTCAAAATAAAAAATGATATATCCATCCATTAATTATTAGATATTGCATATCACGAACCGAATTGTTTGTTATGTTTACTAACAACTCGTATTCGGTTTGATTATTAACGAACTCGAGTTCAAACAAAAAAATTTATCAAATAATATTACTAAATATTACTCGGTTCAATAAATTTATTTCGTGATATTCGTTAATAGTTCGGCCGAGTTCCAAACAACACTACCTTTACATGAAAATGTCCTAAAATATTTATGTTTCAAAAAAATGTCTAAAATATTTTAATTTGAGAAATTCAATTTTTAAATCTCTTAAAAATTACTCAATTAATATATATATATATATACACACACATGATTTGCTATGGTTTCTAGATGGTGGCTAAAAGTTAAGTCCCGGCCAGAAGAAATTTGGCCATTCTATTTTGTCGAACCACTGTTGTAAAAGACGGTGTCTTTAATTTTCCATTAATCAGACGGGTCTCTCTCCATTGAAATCGGGTTAAAAAATGTTTTTTTATAAAAATCGGTCAAAAATCGGTCTTGACGGAAAAATTCGATTAAAACGGTAAAAAAACGGTCAAAATTAATTTTTTTAATAAAAGTAAAATTTTAATAATTAATATATTTATATTATAAATTTACAATAAATATGAGTTGTATAACCCTAAATCCTTGGTAAATTTTAAATACTCCCTCAAATATCTAATAAATATATTCGGAGGTATATACACTGTATGGAGCGAAGAAAATTTGTGGAGAATTTGTCAACAAAAAGCAGCCCCGACTAAGGGAATAGAAGATTACCTCTTTATATATTTTTTAAGAAAAAACGATTAAATCTAATATATAAGAATTAGTATATTTAAATTTCAATCACCAATACATGTATTATATAAATAATATGTGTAGTACAAAAATTATTGATTTTTATTATAAAAATCATCAAATTCTAAATAGAAATTATAAATTTATTACAACTAGGAATTATTACAAGCGAGATCGTTATGTGGCAAGTGGGTGGCGACGGGAGTGGGTAAAAGGAGAAAGAGAAATTGATATTCGATAAAATTGCGTATGTATGCTACATAATACAGCACAAGTGCAGAAAGTTCTTGTTTTTGCCTTATTTTTTTTACTTCACTTTAATATATGTATGCTCTATTATAGAGGGTATTTTTGCTATATAATAGAGCGTACATACAGTCAGTTTAAGGAAAAAAGAGTAGTTTTGTCTTAGTTTTTTTCACTTCAATATATGTACGCTCTATTATAGAGCATATGTCCGCTATATAATATAGTGTACCTACAGTCAGTTTAGGCAAAAAAGAATAGTTTTGCCTTAGTTTTTTTCGTCATTATACATCCGCTCTATTATACAACGTATGTGCATACTGAAATTTTGCCCTGTTTTCTCTGTTTTTTTCATGTCTAACATGTTTCAAACTCAATCCAATCCAATCCAAATCCAAAATACAACACAAACACAAACATATAAACCAAAAAAATACAACTCTATAAATACAACACCAACTCTGTAATCCAACATAAAATGAAACTAACTCAATTCAAATCCAATACAATTCAAATCCAAATTACAACCAATTCAATCCAACACAATTCAAATCCAAATTAAAGTTACAATACCGCTAATCTAGTTTAATACGAGGTTTCAGGCATATGTTTGGTTAATCCCTTATTGACTTCCCATCCAATATGAGATCGGAAGAGGGAGATAATATCATCATCCCATTCGATACCACAACAATTTTCGGTATTACATGTCAAAATATAATATATATACTTCATTATGAAAACACCGCAATCAAGACCATTACCTTGCCTAGTCCGTCCGGTGAAATATCAAAGGAATCAAATGAATTTCTCATGCTAAAGTCGTAGGCTACGTATGTTGCACATTACTTGCAATCATAGGTTGTCTCGAACGCAACCCCTCACGAAATCAAAGCATCAAAAGAGTACAACATCCGGTAATCGATACACAATCTTTGTAACTAGCTTCATACAAATTCCTATACAAATAAGCTAGAACTCCCGCCCCCCAAGCATATCCATATATCTTGCTAGTATTGAGTAACAACGGGATTAATCTATGGTGAACAACATTATTAGACTTTGCAGGAAATAAAATAGCGTCTCAAAAATAGAAGACATACACGAGTGTATATATCTCTAATATCTCGAGATTATTCTTATCCGGGCACCTGCAATACCCTCCCTCAAAAACCTTAGTCTGACGCCACCCCTACCAAAATCATCTTCTCTTTCTTCAACGGAAAGATTTGGATCCGGATTCGGCTAAGTGTATAACCAAGTATTCTTGACACTAATTGCTTCAAGATTTGTTACTGGTTCTCATACAACCGGAAGACCCGTCAACATGTAGACATCTTTAAGAGTCACTGTCATCTCACCAAAAGTGAAATGAAATGTGTTAGTTTCTGGCCTCTACCGCTCCACTAAGGTCAAAATCAAAGCCACGTCATTTTGAATAATGGTCTTAGGATTAGTAAACATTCTAAAACCCCATTGCTATAAAAGATGAACTTGAAATGACTCTAATTTCCATTCTGAAAGCAAAGATGTACTTTGACGAATTTTGAGAAGATTTTGGTGAATACTTTTTATCATGAAGAACCGAAGGATTGACATGGCCATAAAAATCATCCGACATATCTGAAATTAAAGAAACAATTACGTACCTCTAACACTGTCGATAAACTAACGTCCATATCAAATAAAATCTCCAATAATTAGAAATAAAAACCCAAAACTCCAATAATAATAATTCAAAATCTCAATCAAAAATCCAAGAATATGCATAACCAAAAAACTTTGAACTAAAACGATATATATAACCAAAACAATTAAAATTAAACAAACAAATAATATTCGGAATCTGAACCAAATTACATAAGACTAACAACGTTCACAACCTAAAACTCCAATAATAATATTCACAATCAAATTTTGAAATTCAAACAAAAATCAAATAATATCCATAACCAAAAAACTCAAAAAAATATAATTAGTTTCCAACAAAAAATATTTAAACTTTATACTCATAACCAAAAATATTTGAACTAAAACCACATAAATACCAAAAAAAACAAATTTAATACAAACATACCCAAATGATTCGAACTATAATCCAACAAATCCAAAACCAAATATAAACACATACATAATCGAACATATACTCACAATATGCATACAAATCATATATACACAATATGAATACAAGCAAATCATATATACACACAATATGCATATAAATCGAATACACACAAAAAAGAGAGCAAAAATCATATGTAAAAGAAGGTAATATCGAGTAGAATGCATACTTGATTTCGTGTAGAATGCAAAATTGCACCAACTGTGGATGGGTAGAAGGGGATATCGAGTAGAAGTGATTTAAGGTTAGGTTTTTGTGGTTGGGTTGTGGTTGGGTTCAATTATAACTGGTAGAAATATGCTAGAAAGTGTTGGTTTTATTAAAAAAGGAACCGGTTCTGTAGAAATAAACCGTGTTTACGGGAAAATACGTAGGCTCTATTATAGAGCGGACATACGCTCTATAATCGAGCGTACATGTATATATATATATATATATATATATATATATATATATATATATATATATATATATATAAATAATACGTGGCAAAGTAAGGGCATAAATGGGAAAAAAATTAAACATATACGCTCTATAATAGAGCATAATCCCTTTTTTTAAATCCTGACTGTTTATTTCTTTTTTTAACGGTAGAAGATGGGTTGACTTCATTATTCAAGGGGCCCCATATATATATATGGAAGTAATTTCTTACACAATCTGAACTGTTATAGGGAGAAACTGGTATAACAGTAATTTGGAGGTTTGCTGGAATCACGGAGCCAAATATGATGATTTTGTTGTTGAACTTGATGAAGAACGCGAAGAACACGGGAGGAAAGTGATGGATTTTGTTAGCTGATCTTGTTGTTGATTCGTTAGATGGCCAGAGAAAATATTTGTTTTCTTGCTGCCAACTATCGATCCCCTTCAACAAGAGGTCTACGTACCCTTTATATAGGGGTTCAAGCTACAAGTAGTTCTTGGAGGAATAGTTACCTATATGGGCTAGATATTGGTCCGGTTCATCACGCCCAAATCCTCAGAGGTGAAGGGCTTTGGCCCATCGGTGCGGATATGGAGGGCAGGTTTTCCAAATGTCTATAACTGCCATGGCCCAAGCCCATTCGGCTGTGGGGGCTGTCATGGAGTTGTAGAGCAAGGGGTCCCTGTAGGGAGTTATGGGCGATGTGACATCACGGGAGCAGTATATAGAGGGTGACCCTGAGAGGATTCCTTGATGAGATGAAAGCCCGTAGGGCTAGCTGTCTTCAAATAGATAAGTATGTTAAGATATTACCCCGGGGGGCTTCTATAGTCTTCAGATTAGCAAATAATATCAAGTGAGGTGAGCCCATGAGGCTAGGAGCTTTTCAACTAATTATGAGAAATCTGTGTTAAGTACTCCGGGCTAGGAAGCAATTAATCCGGAGGCAATGAGTCTGGCCAAGTGAGCCGGGCTGAGGGCCTCTTTGTCGAGTCTATGCAACCTGGGAGGTGATGATGAGAAGCGAACCGGGCTAGGGGCCGGTTCTCCTATCTCTTCTTTCTTGAAGCTGAATGAGTCTAAGGCTGGTGAGCTAGCCATGCAACCCCACGCTAGGCCAAGGGTCTTAGAATATTTGTTCATCCTTAAAGCGATGCGAGCCGGACAGAGCGGTCCGGACGAACGACCCGGGTTGAGGTCTCTTTTCTGTCAGATCAATGCCACCTGGAAGAGAGGTGATGAGAAGCGAACCAGGATGGGGCTCGGTTCTCTTCTCTCTACATTCTTGATATCGAATGAGTCTAAGGCTGGCCGGAGAGCGTTGAGACCACACGCTAGACCAATGGCCTTAAAATATTTTATTATCTTTGGCACGATGCGAGTTGAATATGGGCCGTGAAGCCATGTAAGCTCATATGCGAGGTGGGTCGGCCAATTTATATCATTGGATCTGCTTAGGACTCATACCCAAATATTGGGCATAACACGAACAAATATTACTTTATTGCACGGAATCAAACCTGTGCTCTAAAACTGTGTAAAATATATTTTTTCGGCAGAGAATAATCAATCACTCTCCATATATATTAAGGATAGACCATATCCATTTTCATTTCATGGCAAAATAAATTCATTTCTATTTTGTAACTTTTTTTTGTTATTTGTTATACTAGTAGGTGTCCAGATTAACTTGCGCGAACCTCGTACTAATCCCGGCCCCGTGGTTGACTAAAGCCATGATAAAATAAATCAATTTCCATTTTGTAACTTATTGTGTAATAATAACGAGCAAAAAAATATTGCCTCATTAATCAATATTATAGTTATGTTAATATCAATATATTAAAATTCAAATTTTATTATAATTAGCAGTATATTACAAACAAACACACAAAGCCCACACAAAAAGTACAATTTTACATGAATTATTCCCTTCTGTTTTATTGTATAGTTTAATTTATAATTTATAAGATTACTATAATAATATTGCTGTTTGTGTAGACTGTTCCTATAAGCTTAATAGCATGGAACCAAGGCGGTGTTCAGGTAGTTCAAACTTCAGTACGGACGCTCCCCAACAAAGTTGCCGGGGGGACTGTAGTTACAAGTAATAAACCACCAACCGTTGTTACTGCACTGAACCCTAGCACAACCGAGCCGAACAGAATCACGCCAAACCACCTGAGTGTAGTGCCCACACTGTTGGCCTTGTGCACATGAGTTGGAATTATAGTCATAATACTGCTCCTCTCCCACCCATAGATCAACAGCATCTTTGGCATTGTATACAAAACCGCCACCGCCACCTTTAAACAGGTTTTCACCGTATTGTCCATTGGAATCCGAATGCTGGAGTTCACAATCTCCGCTTCGCTGATTGGCATAACCCCTAGCATAGCTGGCCACAGTCTCGTCCCATTCCATAGGTCCTACACCTACGGCTTGACGAGCTGCATTGTGGGCATCAAGGTAGTCTTGTGGTGAGTTTTGGGCTAGGGAGGAGTGAACCATGAGGAACCCTAGGGCACATACAAGCGTTATAGAGAGTTTCATTGGCAACCCCATTCTCTTAGCCTTTGATACTTAATATTATCTTATATGTTTGTACGGATATATGAAATTAGTGTTTTGCTATATATGAAATATGTAGAATGATTTTAAGAGGTATATATAGGACAGGGAGGGTAGGCTGTTTCTATTTATATTGACGGTTTTGCCCTTATATACATGCACCATGCAGGAATAGTTAATTAACCTAAAGCAGCCCCCGGCACAGCGAAAGAACATTACCTTTATCAAGTTACCTCATTTGAACTGCTCGCTAACAACTATGACAATGGATTAATTTAAATATATTATCAAATTTAGACCAAAAATAAACTATTTAATATCTACTATATATCTTACCCAAGATTAACATATATATTTGGTTAAAAATTAGTAAATCCCAGACAGGATTAAATGTAAATATAAGTAAATGGCAAATTGAAATGAGTATATATATACACTAATATAATTTTTTTTAACTGAGAATTATATGTATATATATATATATACACCTCAATTTGTAATAGAATTAATTTAGTAATTTTTCAATAAATTTAAAAGTAAAATAGTATTTTTATTGACATTGGTTATCATATATCTCTAATTTTTGAACGAGCTATTCTCACGTGTTTGACCACAACTTATAAAACCAACTGCAATAAAAAAAAACATCGATCTGGCTGCTTTACTTACAACAGGATTAAAATATGACGGTTAAATATGGTATAGTGGATGTTTGAATTAGTTAATTTACTTCAAGAAAAACTATATTTATCACCCAAAAATGTATTGTACTTACTTTGACATATAAATGATTTTTTTAATGCTGAAGTCTGTTATGTTAGGTGTCATATTTAAGGTGTGGAATTATAATCGGTATGCATGGGCTGATTAATTTTTATGTAAATTTATTTTTTATGTTATATTTTTATTGATATAATAAAAATAAAATTAGAATAAAAAATAGTACCAATCACAAAATTTTCAAAAGCACAGCTTATATTTCATTTGAGGTCTCATATCTAATACACACATGTATGTATATTTTTATCATATTCATTATTATTTTTATTCCTCGTTATCCCTCTTTATTAATCACTTTTAAACATAATCTGAATAACCCATTGTAAAAACGACCAGATTAAACTGACCAATTTTTTTGGAGACTGTTGGATTTGTGTCCACGTGGGTGTTGGAAAAAGAAATAAAATTTGACCTAAACCGACCGTCAAACCCGACCGATATCAAAACCGACTAGAATGGTCGCGTTTATACCAACGATTCTATAAGTGTTTTTAAAACCGACTAAACTAAACTGACCACTTTTTTCTGAAGGAAGTCGGGTTTGCTTGAAGACGGTCGGTTTTGTTTTTATCTCGATCGGTTTTCTTGGTTTGTAATGGTCAAATTCGGTCGGGTTAGTTGTTTACCGTCGGTTTACACGGTCGCTTTTGTCTGGAATTTGTTTTTAATTTAAAAAAATGCAGAAATTCGGTCGGGTTAGTTGTTTACCGTCGGTTTAGATGGTCGCTTTTTTCTGGAATTTGTTTTTAATTTAAAAAAATGCAGCTCTGCTGCTGAGCGTGCTATTCAAACCATTCCCTATATCATTCATACCATAAACCAATAATCAATAATAATAACAATAACAATAACAATAACAATGATAATAACTAATAACAATAACCAATACCTATACCAATAATCATAAACCAACAATTAACAAAAAATTTAATTAGCATAAACCAACAATATTAACATGAACAATACCATAAACCAACAAGTTCAGTGAAACTAATTCTAAAAAACCAACAATAACAAGTTCTAATATTCAACAGACAATGACAAGTTCTAAAAAATATTAAAATTAACCATCCATGTCATCATCGCCGCCTCCTCCATTTCCGCCTCAACCGCCACCTCCATCTCCCTCATCATGCTTTTCATCGCCGCCTTCATCATGCTCTTCATCGCCTTGTTGATCCCTCCTTATCGCCGACATAAAACAACAAATCAGTAGTCTATTTTAAACTTAAAAATCAAGACAGTTATAATTTAATTTTTTTACCTGTTCATTTACAATTTCATACTTATTATATATCGATTGCAGGATTTCTCCAATAACTTGAGATACCTCCTCCACGATAGCAGTAGCAAATGCTTGTGAAGTAGTAGTCGGGTCCCATAGCATATCTAGAGCGGCATTAGAGATGTTTTCAACTTGCTCGTACTTGGGATGAGTGTTCCATGAGGAAGGGTTCGCTTGTCCTTCATTGAGAACGTCATGGACGACTCTATAGAAAATCGGATCCGGAACCAACGCTCATGGGCCTTGAGCACCTTGGCTTGAAGAATCCACCCCACCGGCACGTTGAGCACGATAGTTGGCAGCAAGATTCGGAAGGAGCCTAGAAGCGGGTATCCGAGGATAACCAATGAGTTGGTTCTTCGGATGTCTTGCAGTCCCCGGGATGGTTGCTTGAAGCCACCATTTGATCGGATGAACAACATTTTCCTCTCCACTGGGTAGACTCGCAAACCAATCTTAGTCCCATTTAACAATATCCGCATACCGGGCCAACAAAAATAGACTAAGAATGTTAAAATTAATAAAAAGCGTGGCTTATATAATATATACTGAACGAGATGCACAATTCTTATTAGCAAGGTTAAATTTATACTGCTATTATTTTACTCCCCTCGGTTAAAAAGGTTGGGTCTCTTGGATTTCATCCATAGCAAGCTTTTTAAACCACCAAGGTTGGGAGGGTGGCTTTCCAACCTTTTCAACATATGTCGACAAATCATGAATTCAAACAAATACAAAAATAATCTAAAAATATGTAAACACACACACACACACACACANTGACCACAACTTATAAAACCAACTGCAATAAAAAAAAACATCGATCTGGCTGCTTTACTTACAACAGGATTAAAATATGACGGTTAAATATGGTATAGTGGATGTTTGAATTAGTTAATTTACTTCAAGAAAAACTATATTTATCACCCAAAAATGTATTGTACTTACTTTGACATATAAATGATTTTTTTAATGCTGAAGTCTGTTATGTTAGGTGTCATATTTAAGGTGTGGAATTATAATCGGTATGCATGGGCTGATTAATTTTTATGTAAATTTATTTTTTATGTTATATTTTTATTGATATAATAAAAATAAAATTAGAATAAAAAATAGTACCAATCACAAAATTTTCAAAAGCACAGCTTATATTTCATTTGAGGTCTCATATCTAATACACACATGTATGTATATTTTTATCATATTCATTATTATTTTTATTCCTCGTTATCCCTCTTTATTAATCACTTTTAAACATAATCTGAATAACCCATTGTAAAAACGACCAGATTAAACTGACCAATTTTTTTGGAGACTGTTGGATTTGTGTCCACGTGGGTGTTGGAAAAAGAAATAAAATTTGACCTAAACCGACCGTCAAACCCGACCGATATCAAAACCGACTAGAATGGTCGCGTTTATACCAACGATTCTATAAGTGTTTTTAAAACCGACTAAACTAAACTGACCACTTTTTTCTGAAGGAAGTCGGGTTTGCTTGAAGACGGTCGGTTTTGTTTTTATCTCGATCGGTTTTCTTGGTTTGTAATGGTCAAATTCGGTCGGGTTAGTTGTTTACCGTCGGTTTACACGGTCGCTTTTGTCTGGAATTTGTTTTTAATTTAAAAAAATGCAGAAATTCGGTCGGGTTAGTTGTTTACCGTCGGTTTAGANTGAGATACCTCCTCCACGATAGCAGTAGCAAATGCTTGTGAAGTAGTAGTCGGGTCCCATAGCATATCTAGAGCGGCATTAGAGATGTTTTCAACTTGCTCGTACTTGGGATGAGTGTTCCATGAGGAAGGGTTCGCTTGTCCTTCATTGAGAACGTCATGGACGACTCTATAGAAAATCGGATCCGGAACCAACGCTCATGGGCCTTGAGCACCTTGGCTTGAAGAATCCACCCCACCGGCACGTTGAGCACGATAGTTGGCAGCAAGATTCGGAAGGAGCCTAGAAGCGGGTATCCGAGGATAACCAATGAGTTGGTTCTTCGGATGTCTTGCAGTCCCCGGGATGGTTGCTTGAAGCCACCATTTGATCGGATGAACAACATTTTCCTCTCCACTGGGTAGACTCGTAAACCAATCTTAGTCCCATTTAACAATATCCGCATACCGGGCCAACAAAAATAGACTAAGAATGTTAAAATTAATAAAAAGCGTGGCTTATATAATATATACTGAACGAGATGCACAATTCTTATTAGCAAGGTTAAATTTATACTGCTATTATTTTACTCCCCTCGGTTAAAAAGGTTGGGTCTCTTGGATTTCATCCATAGCAAGCTTTTTAAACCACCAAGGTTGGGAGGGTGGCTTTCCAACCTTTTCAACATATGTCGACAAATCATGAATTCAAACAAATACAAAAATAATCTAAAAATATGTAAACACACACACACACACACACATATACACTTATATCTTCCATCTCCGTGAAGGATTTGGCGTCGGAACTATGTAAATGTTGTTATTTTGGTGGCAACCCTAGAGCTGCAAGTGTGGGCATCACTATTCCAATATTCCATGAGCTCCTTCCAAGCCCCGTCATCAAATTAGCGCGGATTAACCTCAAGCAATGAGCAACCCTTTGTTTTGGCATCTCTCCATGCCTTCTTTTTTGTCTCATTCAAAGTGTTCTTGATTTTATTTTGAAAATGCATATAAATGCTATCATACGCCTTATCGTCAGTGGATCTCTATCATTGTGTGTGTAATATCTCTATAAAAAAAGAATGAAAACATTGTCATAATATAGAAATATCTCAACCGTTTTTAACTAACTCAAACAATAAAAATAAGCATCTTACATTGAATTCCTTCATCACATCCGTAATCCACTTTGGGTCATGTTCCACAATTTCTCTCTATGTGAACAACTTTGTTAGCCATGTTGATCGCATGATTTATAGAATAGTTTTTTTAGCCTCTGGGTTCTTGATACTACAAAATTAAATGGAAAAAATTAGATAAGAACACAATACACAATCAAATTAAAAAAATTATTTCAATCCATTTTCGAAAGCACGTAATAGATTATAGTCATAGTGATATACATATATATACACTAATACATCCACTAATCAAGTAGCCAGATGCATCCACTAATATTTAAATTACCAAATACATCATAGAGTTTTTGGCCTCAAATTAAAATTTTCACTTCCCACTTAATTTTTTCATTCATTTGAATTAAAAAAAACTGATCTTCTTAATTAAAATCAATTATAATACATAGTTATTTATTTTTATTTACAAATTTGTAAGATTATATCTATAACAAATAAAAAATATTAAAATAATAAAAAAAGTTATTTTTCAAATTTTTAGATAAAAAATAGTAAGAAAAAATAATTTTGTCATTTGGGATAAATTTTGGCCCTACCTAGAAGACAAACAAGTTGGTTAGCTAGAGGACAAAAAAGTTGGTTGACTAAAACCGACCAGCCCGGTCGGATTTAGGTCAAACATTTACTTTGACTGGTAAAAAATATCCCATCCGTAAGGTTCTTTGACTTCGTTTTTTTTGTACAAACGTATTTTTAGGTGAACTTTCATTCCATAAGGCTTGATCGACTATTTTTATAATAAAAATTTATTAACAAAGGATTTTTTAGCTTATTATGATAAATGATTAGAAAGTATAACGTTTTGTACTGTTAGTGGTTCGATAGTTATTATAACTTCATATTTAATATGTTAAAATAAAATTTTAAATCTCAATTTGACATTATATACATTAGATTGAAATTATTATAACAATTTGACACCATTATAATATTTAAATAATTTAGAAACAATTATTATAATCCTAAACCCTAAATCCTAATGCCGAAAACCGACGGTTAAACCCAACTACCTCCCGGTCGGGTTTCAAAACCGACTAAGATGGTCAGGTTTATTCGGTTGGCCTGTTTTGACATCAGTTTCATACTCTTCAATATAAGGGTGAACTTCCGGTGAATTAAACAAAACGTATTCTTCTGCAAGCAATCTGTTCATAATCCATTAAATATTTATTTCTATGTTTCGCGGTTGTACTAATAGGATGCGTAAACACTTCTAGTTCGTTTTTATCATGCGTACCATCCACAACCTCATTACGGCATAGTTGATTATGAACCGTGTTGGATTTCAAATCAAAATAAAATGAACAAAAATTTAACATCTCATGCATCCTCTACATAACATTCGGCAATCGAACCTTCAACCCTTGCCTTATTACGAACCTTATGCTTGGTGTATCCCATCATTCTCTCAACAAAATACATCCAACGATAATTAACCGGCCCTCCTAACCTACATATTTCGGCCAAGTGGATTACTAAGTGCTCTATTGAATCAAAAAAACTTAGTGGAAAAAAATGTTTCTAGTACGAGTATCATTCAGACTATAGACCTTTCCAAAATTAGAGCCAAAAATATATTTTATATAAATAAATTATAAGTTAATATTTTATAAATTGGTAATATTAATATTCATAGGTATAGACGAATCAGGTTAGTATTTGTATTGATTATATATTGATATTAATTTCAATAAATTGTATTTTCTCACTTGGATGATAATGTATAAACTTAACGGGTCCTAAGCGAACTTATTGCATGGTCGACTTTCTTTTTCTTCATCAAAAATGGTTGTTTAAACTAACTGTCCTCTTTGAATTTTTCATGGTCAAATTGAATAAAATTTGACTTAAATTTACATATTTATACTATATTATTATAATCAAATAATAGAATTTTTTTTTCTATCTTACCAAATCTAGTGTAAGAATTGAATAAGCTGAAAATGTTCTTTTACACACAATCCTTGTATAAGGTTATTGTGAATGAGTAATGCTAGGGACTCCAAAAATTGTCTCAAACAATTTTTTAAATGATGTGACGTGACATGACATGTGGTTAATTTTGATTCGTAGAAAAGTTATCATTTATGTATGTGGCACCTCAACATTTGGAAACTTTTTGGGGTTCAAGGTAGTCTTGGGGTGAGTTTTGGGCTGGGGAGAAGTGAACCATGAGGAACCCTAGGCCACGTACAAGCGTTATAGAGAGTTTCTTCGGCAACCCCATTCTCTTAGCCTTTGATACTTAATATTATCTTATATGTTTGTACGGATATATGAAATTAGTGTTTTGCTATATATGAAATCTGTAGAATGATTTTAAGAGGTATATATAGGACAGGGAGGATAGGCTGTTTCTATTTATATTGACGGTTTTCCCTTATATACATGCACCATGCAAGAGTAGTTAATTAACCTAAAGCAGCCCTCAGACACAGCGTAAGAACATTACCTTATAATTTTACATATACGGATGGGCCGTGTGGGAAAGGATTAATATTTTTTTTTTTATTTAGTTGAATGACTTTTATCAAGTTAGCTCATTTGAAGTGCTCGCTAACAACTATGACATTGGATTAATTTAAATATATTATCAAATTTAGACCAAAAATAAACTATTTAATATCTACTATATATCTTACCCAAGATTAATATATATATTTGGTTAAAAATTAATAAATCCCAGACAGGATTAAGTGTAAATATAAGCAAATGGCAAATTGAAATGAGTATATATATATACAATAATATAATTTTTTTAAAATAAGAATTATATATATATATATATATATATATATATATATATATATATATATATATATATATAT
>QRFB01010088.1:0-29951 GCA_008931105.1 Oenanthe javanica
CAAACATGCCTCATATTTTCATGACAGGCCCGGCCCGACCCGATTGTCAAAAAAGCACGGCTCGGTTTTTCTAGAAAAAAGTCCGGATTTTTTATAGCCCGGATAAAGTCCGGCCCATCAGACTTTTTGTGCATAACTAAGTACGGTAGGATAAGGGGGCATTGGAGTGTAGAACTTAATTATTATAATAATTTTTTAAAGCATTTTTTTTGACTAATTAGGTTTATTGTCTTACAGAATAAGTATCTTTTTAAGCATTTTGGTTATAAAATTAATTGAAAATGTGCGTTTGATTATTATCAATCAAACGACTTCTATTTTGTATCTAGTAATCACCATCATTTCATGGTGTAAATATACAAATATTTTTTCGACGTAAAACATAAAACGTTGTAAATAATAACTTGTAAAAACTCCGTCATGTTAAAGTAACACGATTTTTAATTTATAAAAAGAGGTATTATAATTAGAAAAATGTTAGAGACCCCAAAATTTATCTCAAAATTTATCCAGCTAAAACCACCTCTTATCTATAATTTCAGCCAAAAATATATCATGAAATCAGAAATACATTGTAATATGGACCTCTAGTTTAAACTACATTTGATCAAAATTTATCTCAAAATTTGTCTCAAATACTGAATTATCATCTGTGTGATTGGTAATTTTTCAATAATAATATGAGTCACGCATGCACACATATGCGTCCACGAATTAAAATAAGACATATGTCATGTTACGTCATTTATGGAAAAAAAATTGAGATAATTTTTGAGTACGTAGTAGCACTCTTATAATTATGAATTATAAAAGAAATAGTGTTGTTATATAATATGGAAGTTTGGGATCGGAGCATATTTGTAATTGAAACATGTCGGTGGATCTGAGATTTTAAGACCTGGATAGGCTGGAAAAACAACATCAGTTTATAGGAATACATGATGATGACCCATGATGACTCCATCCCGGTATTGTGAAGCTGAAAATAATCAGGTGCAAATTCAATTACTCCCTCTCTTTACCATTCAATTCTGTACACTTTCNGTACCATTCAATTCTATACACTTTCTTTTTTTAAATATCCCTCTCATTTGTATACATTTCAAAAATAGTAAAATTTTAAAAATAAAAAATACTATTACACCCATTAACTTTCATCTACTATCTCAAATTCATAATATAAAAATACTATTACACACACTACTTTCCTCCACTATCTCAAATCTATTATGGAATATTAATAGGTCCCACCACTTTACCCACTTTTTACCTAACTTTACTATTACACTATCATTTTTTTTTATTTTTCCTTGTCCTCCGTGCCCATTTGATTTGTATACAAATCAATGGGACGGAGGGAGTATAATATAGTCGAAATTTATTTACAGTTTAAATTTAAATAAATATGAATATTTGTATTCTCTTTCATGGATAATATTTAGATTTAAATTTAAGAAATATAAAATAGAGAGTAATTGACAATCGAAATCGAGCAACACAAATGCTTTTGCTTCGACTTCGATCACTCATCCATTCATACAAGTCAAAACTATATATTTATAAAAAAAATTAGTTAAAATTAATTGGAAAACAAGATCTTAGCGGCAAGCAAGCGTTGGTGATGGAAACGTGCACCTACCCAATCAAATTAACTGTACTTCCGTCCCATTCAATTGTTTACGTTTCGGAAAGAAGGTTCGGAGGCATTTTAATGTATATATAGAGTATAGTTTCCTAACTTATTATTATTATTTTTCTGAATAAAAGTTTAAATATTAAATTTTTATTCAGAAAAAAAAAATTAAAAATAAGTTATGGAAATATACTTTATATGCACTTTAAAATGCGTGCCGGACTTTCTCTCCGAAACGTAAACAATTGGGTAAGAGGGAGGGAGTAACTCACAAGGATAGGTGGATAAAGTGTTGATGTATTTGATAATATATAAATTGATTATTGACCTTTACTTATATAAATAAATAAATTTTAGCTGAAAATGGATATTTATAAATCTCGAATTTCACGAAATATATAGGTCAAATGACCGGGTACAAGTACAAAATTAATTGTTTGTAGTTGGTGAAAGACTGAAAGTTGGTGTTTGGTGGAAAATATGATGGATGATTATTAGAGTAAGAGTATGTACCTTGTTCGCCAACCTTTTACCAACCCCAAAAGATATGCAGCCATATATATTTTATATCCCCACAAAAATATAGAACACCCTGTAGTCGGGAGATTCATCCCGGACCAACTAATATTGACATATTTACGATATGAATTTCATTTAAAATCTTGAATTTGATCGAATGATATATTTGAATAATTATAAGAATTTGGATATGCATTTCATTTGAATTTTTGGTATTCAAATATTAGTATAAATATGAGAATTTGAAATGACAACTCAAATTCTATCATTTGAAATGAAATTAAAGTTCTCAAACACAATATTAAGGAATTATATAGCAAAAAACTAAACGGAATATTAAAAATTTATTTTAAATATTAAAATTTGGTTCATAAGTTGGTTGAATCAATGTAAAGTAAAGCAAGGGAAGTACAGAAGACACAGAAACAAACACAAACAAGGTAATTTTTTGGACGTGTAGTTCGTTATGCACGCAATCCTGAGGATTACTCGGTAGATTTCAAAGATATTTTCTGACTAATATATCTACCGAAATTATCGAATTCATGAAGTTGATCCCTCTTCTACCAAAATGGAGCACTGGTTCTAAAGCTTATGCGGAACAAATTAAATCAATAAAATATTTATATTTAGAGATTTATCGAATTGCGATATATATATATATATATAAATTGAAATTGAAACTGATATGTACCAAAAAGAGAAGATTAAGTCAAAAAATCAATTACTTGCCCGTTTTTGGAGTCGGGATTCATCAATCACGAACTAAAATAAGAAAATGATCTTTAGAAAGAAAAATCATCCCTATCACATTAAAGATTAGAACTACGTACAAAGCAAAGATATGATTCTTATGAATTAAATTTTAGAGAAATTCTAGATTCTCTAAATTATTCCTCAAAAAACTTTTCAAACAACATTTATCTAATTTTAATTGATTGTCAAAACAATAAATGAAATGAACCCCTCGTGCATTTATATTAACACGCTGATTAAAAATTTTCATTCTATCATGTTATTACCGTCACATTATTTTAAAAAAATGTTTTAAAAATATTATTTAATTGTCTGACATTACTCTAAATTTTAACACCAAAACAAAGTCAATCAATCCAACCACCAACATCACAAAACAACATACTCATAGCCTTTATATCACGTATTTTCTATTTCAAAAGTTTAAATTTAAATGTAAAAACATGTTTATATATAATAAATTACAATTACATTCCAATAAATCAGATACTTTTTCTATTTTACCTATACAAAATATTTTGACAATTTTACTTATATTTTTTATTCATTCCGTGTCCATAAATGAATTCTTAAGGTTTGTTAGCCGAAAAAGTTTATAATGCTAAAATTTAATTCGAAAACATAAATCTATACACTGTATTCTTTTTTATCTTGCGAGTTGTAACCAATTTTTTCTTTTAACATGTGGCTAAATTATTATTACAACCAGCAGCCACCACCTCAAGTCCTCAACTATCCAACATTTTAGCTTATAGATACGAACCCTCCATCAAGAACATCATAATTAACAAATGCAATGCACAATTTAACACAAACATACACATTATTATATAATAATCACTCTTCTTCATTTTTTTAACTTTTCACCTCCTACATTAATTTTCATTTCCTATCCAAAACTCTCTGCATGGATCCTGTAAACACATGGGGAAACACCCCCCCTGATACAAACGAAGACAATGCCGTGGCATTGAGCTCATTGCCTCTGAAAATTTCACATCATTCGCTGTCATTGAAGCTCTAGGCAACCCTTTAACCAACAAATACTCTGAAGGCATGCATGCCTGGAAATCGATACTATGGTGATAATGAATTTATTGATCAAATCGAAAATCTTTGTCGTTCATGCAGCTTATCGTCTCGATTCTTCCAAATGGGGTGTCAATGTTCAGCCTTATTCTGGTAGTCCAGCAAATTTTGTGGTGTATACTGCATTGTTGAATCCACATGATCGCATTATGGGACTTGACTTGCCGTCTGGTGGACATTTGACACATGGATATTATACTTCTGGTGGGAAAAAGACATCGACTACTTCGATTTATTTTGAGAGTTTGCCTTATAAGGTTGATCCTAAGACAGGGTACATTGATTATGTGATGGATTTTGTACTTTTTTCCCCTGCTTAATTCGACTCGGTTAAGGGAATGCTGATATGGATAATGTGTGTGTGAATGGTGAGATCCTTTTTTCCAGAGGAAATTTGAATCTTCTTATATTGTATACCTCTAACTGAGTTCTACTACTAAAGGCTCAACGTGGGGAATTTTATCTTGCTCTTCCCACACAAGAACATGCCAAGTTGCGAGTCAGAATGGGGATATTAGTTAATGTATTTGTTAGGTACTAGTTTGAATTATTATGTGAAGAAGAGAGTATATATTTGCTGTCGGAATGATATCTATACATGATCGCGTTAACAATTGATAAAATCTTATGTTTTCAAAATCTGCTCATTATTTAAAACGAAGGTTAGATCTTGTGAATCAGGGGAGCATAATATTGGATGTTGTGGATATAGGAAGCTGCGGATCCATTTGAGTATTGTGACACAGTCACAACCACAACTCACAAGAGCTTGAGGGGTCCTAGGTCTGGTATGATCTTCTACAAGAAGGGACCTAAGCCAGCAAAAAAGGGGCAGCCAGAAGGTGCAGTTTATGATTTTGAAGACAAGATCAACTTTGCTGTTTTCCCAGCCCTCCAGGGTGGTCCCCACAATCACCAGATTGGTGCCTTGAGCCGTGGGTTTAAAACAGGCTGCCTCTCCTGCTTTCAAGGCATATGCTAAGCAGGTTAGGGCTAATGTTGTTGCTGTTGGAAAATACCTGATGAGCAAAGACTACACTATTGTCACGGGTGGGACTGAGAATCACCTTGTTCTTTGGGATCTTCGGCCTCTTGGGTTGACTGGTACAATGATCAGGTTTACCTATATTTGAAATGTGGGCTAATAAAATTTCTGATTTGCTGGAATTGTTTTAACCATTATCTCCCTTTCTGTTTTGTAGGCAACAAGGTTGAGAAGCTTTGTGATATGTGCCACATCACTCTGAACAAGAACGTTGTATTTGGCGACAGCAGTGCGCTGTCCCCTGGAGGGGTTCGAATCGGTATTTAACTAATTGTGGATGCATCTAACATCATTGTGCCCTCTCTTTACAAAAAAAATATAAATAAAATTATACATCAGTTTATAATTTTAGTTCAAAATTTAATCCCATTAATTATTTAGTGGGAACTGGGAAGTGACATTGCAAGTATGGTGCTAATACTATTTTAATAGATACCAAGGACCTTAACAAAGATGACTAGATGAGTTTTATAAGGTATAGCCGCATTGCCCACCTGAGCAGCCACATTCATTACAGCCGGTGTCGTTCGTTTCCCATATCGACCCCAAACCAGCTTTAAGAACTTTCTATCGTTCAATTTTGGATTAGGTTGCAGGAGTCAAAAACTGAGCTGATATACGTTTCATTAATCGGAACAGTAATACTGTTTCTGCTAGATTAGGTGCAAGTAAATCAGCTTGCATCGTATAGAAATAATTGTCACTTTTTGTTTCATTCAATGTGCAATCCAGCACATATTAACAATTGTTGACAGGGGACTATAGTGCAATTATAAGTCAATGTCAAGTTATGATTACTTGAAGAATGGCTGAAAGTCTATTATACAAGTCAGTGCTGTAGATACTTGAAAACTGTCACCGAGTCACTAAGGAACCAGGGGTGCCTTTCGAATACCCTGAGATTTTAGTTTATGGCTATTATATGTATTACAAAACAGAAAACTTCAGTTAGCTCTTATGTCATAAAAACCGGCAGGTTCCATTATCACTAGTAATTTTTTTAGGAGCACCTGATATTGGTTGTGTTCAAATTCCCCCCTGACTTCTTTTTTACTGTACTGTCTAGCAATAGTAATCAAGTTTCTATTCCATAGACCCGATTCAGTCTCGACTATAAAGTTAAGGAAAGGACATCATTTTGGCAATTCAGGCATTCAAGCTTCAATTTGTTTTAAATAATCTTCAGTCTCCACTTTTGCCAATAATTTGAACTTGTTCAGGGTTCCCCATGCTTTGTATGGTAATGTATATGCATAGCACATAAAAGTTTGTGCTGTTGTTAATTCTTAGTATGAAGTTCTGCACGGAGACAAAATAAATGTGTTTTTGAAAGCCTCATGAGGGGGTTGCTTTGTCACCAGCGCCACAACAATTAAAACATGGCTCTTACCAACTTCCATGATAATTTTTATAATCAAATCTCTTAATCATGAATACGAATGCCTGATCAATTTTTTATTACAAAATTTTGACAGGAACCCCGGCTATGACTTCAAGGGGTTTGCTTGAGAAGGACTTTGAGCAGATTGCAGAGTTCCTTCACCGGGCTGTTACCATCACCTTAAAGATCCAAACCGAACATGGGAAACCGCTAAAGGATATCAACGAAGGTCTTGTTGATAACAAGGAGATTGAGGAACTCAAAGCTGACGTTGAGAAGTTCGCTTCCTCTTCTGAAATGCCTGGATTTTCTGTCGCTGACATGAAGTAAAAGGACTAAGTTCATCACTGTCTGAGTTCGTTCTTTTTCAATTTTTTCTAGGGAGGTTCATATAACAAATGGTGTTTTACCTTGTAAGGTAATAGATGACAATGTTCTTAATAGAATCATAGAATTCGTAGGTGATTTAGGTTACAGGAGCTGGACTTGAACACACTTTTGTTGTTAAATTTAATGAAGTGTTTTATGTATATGTGAAATTGTATCATATAAAAAATGTTCTTGTCATTACGGGGTGATGCATTGCTGAAGATAATCGGTTCATCAACTTGACATAAAAGAAATAAAATTTCTAGTATGTAATAGTCCCTTGCAAATTAAGTAGACAAATAAATTTTGCCGAGTCCTGTAACTTGCTGCAATGCCATCTAGTTATCTATGACCCAGCTAGGAATTTGTTATCTATCACCTAAAGAAAGCCAGATAAAATAAAGCATGATAATTTTTTATTTTTCCCTCTCTCTTACATAATACCCTTGTCTCGCATGCTCGTACTTCAGAGATAGTCCAAAATATCACATACATGTCTGAAATGCATTCCAGCCTTAGGGATGTGTTATTATTAATAGGGAACGTTAAGGTCAAACTTACTTGTATAGTTGTATCCCTCGTGACACCTCATTAATGCATAATTTTTATATTCTCTTATCACTTCTAAGAAATTTCCTAGTTTTCTCAGGTGGAATGGAAACTGAAATTGATGAAACAATTAAGTGAGAATGGTGCAAGGAAATCTAAAATTTGGCAAGCAAGCTTGCAGAACAATACAGGAAAAATCATGATTTATATATGACTAACTTGGATGTTAATTTTTAAACTCCGAAGCTAGGGTGCTATCACCTGAGAAAGTTTAAGGATTTCTTTCTGAGAAACTCCGAAGCTAGTAGTTAATTAATTTATTATCGAACTGTATCTATATGATCGGTAAAAAATTCTATGAAAACCTTAAATGAAATACTAATTGGAGAAAATATATGTTCTGTATTATAATATATTCTATGGATAATCTTAAATGTAGTATTAATTCTATTTATATATATATATAGGGGAATGTTATAAAAAAATTAATATTTTGAAGAAAACTAAGGTACTTTTATCAACCGTTGATTTCTAATTGATTAGATGGTTCATATTAAATTAGACTATTAAATTAAAATATTACTTTCCTTTTCAGTTGTTTGACATTTATTTACATATATTCGGAAACTATTACAATTTTGTTAATTATATAATGAACGGAGTAGATGATGGTCTCTAAGTTTCCTATCTAAAAAATTTTCTCTAGATCCCTACTATATATATATATATATATATATATTCTACTTATAATATATTGCAGAGTCTAATACAAGATATATATGTTTTCCGATTAGTACTGCATTTAAGGTTATTTATTGAACAAAACCCTGCATATAAATATGTCTTGCAATAAAGCTGTAATTCGGGTCGGGCGACTCACGAGCTGACCTCGGTTCAAACTCGTTTAACTGGGCTCAACTCGACTCGTTTAGTTAAACGAGCCGAGTTCAGGCAGAGGTTCCGACTCGTTTAGTTAATAAACGAGCCGGATTCGGACATATATTTAGGCTTGATTAAGTATAAAATTAAACGAGCAGTCTCGCCCGACTCGTTAAATTGGCTTGTTTAGTTGAACGAGCCTACTCGACTCGATTCAACGAGCCGGCACGACTCGACTCGTAAAATTAAACGAGTCGAGTTCGGGTAGAGGTTTGGACTCGATTAGTTAAACAAGTTGACTCGACTCGATTAACCTTGACTCGAACCGACTCGAAACTGAGCTCGTTTGGTCCGAATCTGAGCGCTACCTTGCAATGATTAAAAAAAAGTCGTAAGCAATGTAACCAAAACAAAAATATGCGTTTGATACGGGGTGGCAGGCTGGAGCATATAAGATTTTAGGTTATATTTGTGGGTGGGCATGAAAAGATATATAAAATTAAGATTTAAGTGGGAGAATGGAATGATTCAGTATCATTTGCAATATGCATGTGCAGGTGGGGCTTAATTAAATTCGGTCTATATATTCTGAGATCGTTACATCCACATTCACATTTAAACTTATCGTCTATGTATTAATGTATGCATGCAGTATGATTTATTTAGTGCAAATTTAGCTACGGATATATATGGCTAGAAGTCGGTGGTCACTGGTCAGATAATTTTTAGAACGGGGATCGTAGCTAGGCTCATAGCTTGTGGAGCTACGAAGTATGTCGGTATACTCACCCAATAGTATTATATTATTTTATAATGGAGATGATAACCAATTGCAGGTTGTCTTTATTTTTATTTTTAAACCCATAATTCAAATAGCTATATATTAGAAAGGCTAATATATATATATATATATCTAAAAAATGATCATGATTCGAATGAATTAAGAAATACTTCAAATTTTGAAACCCAACTCATCTTTACATAGTCTTTTAAACTTGAAATAATGATTAAAGGTAAACTAATAGCTTTTTGATTTTTCATAATTAATTTATGGTGTAAAAATAACATCTCTCTCTAGACCATAAAATAAGTTGTACATTTATTTAGATAAAAAGAGCTAATTATCTTGCCTCTCCGTCTAGTTCTAACGTCCTTTTCTTCAGTTTACTAGACAATGATATATGAATATTCTTCACATGATACAGAAATTGTGAGAAAGGTTGACTATAATAATTTGCATATAGATACAAAATTACAAATATTGAAGGATAAACTAAAAAAGCCGTCGACAATTTTGTTATATTCGAATTAGCCTTTTAATAGAGCTCCCCCCTATCTGCGGTTTGACTATTTTTCTAATTTTTTTATGAAAAGTTTGACTAATTTTTTAAACTTATATATTATTTGAAAGAAAAAAAAATTCAACTTCTTCCCTTCACGAATATCCTACGGGAAATAACACTCATCACGCCCGTGACAAAGTTATCTTTTTTTTTTCTCTCTTAATTTAATTTTATCCCACCAAGTTATGTATTTCATACTTGATTGTCTTATGTGTATATAATAAAACATATATGTATAATAAAACGTACATATGACAAAAAAGTTCAATTAAATTATATTAAATTAAATATTAATTAAAATAGTACTATAATTTCTTTGGTATGATTTATTTATATTATATTGTAAAATATATCGTAATACATACTATAAAATATATAATGACGGAATAAAACCTCACATATATAATAAATAAATATCAAAATTCTATAAAGAAAATTGTTACACCAACTATAAAAATAATATTAACTAAAATTTTAAAAATCTTGGCACATTAGTTTCACAAACAAACTAGTTAAACGAAGTTTAGTTATAAAATTGATTCCATTGTTCAATCACATCTCTCCGAATCCTCTGGCTTTATTTTCCTCATCGTTTTAAACAGAAGATGGAGAAATCTTTGCAGACCCCAGTCATTGAGAAAACTCGCAAACGTACAATTTCTTTTTTGTTTTTGTTGAAATTGGGTACAAAACCACCCTATATATATAAGTACCAGTAGTATACTCCTAAAGTCCAAAGACTAGCTATTTAAGTCATACATGCCGAAAACATTGAATAGAGATGAATTGGGCTGGTTGCAAATGTACATTATCACCTATCAATAATATATCAAATCCTTTTCCTAATATATATGAGTATAAATTTTTTAAATATTTATTCAATTATCTTTTCATTGTTTTTTTACGAGTACAATTTATTATAGTTTAATGCTAGTTCCCGATTTTTCACACAATTTCACAAAAATTCAGTCCCTGAACATACTACATTAATAATATAGAAAAATTTTCACTAAGATAAGATAAATATTTCAACACAAAAGACACCCATAGTTACATACATTTAATTTAGGTTATTACATAAATAATGAACATCAAAAATTTTTGATTAATAATAATTAAGATTTGATGTTAAATTTTTTATATAGAGTGCTTTTTATAGAACCTAACTATAAAGTATATATATAAAATAATTCGGCTCCATCACCTGTGTAAAACGCAACCCCAAACTAGATCTACCAAATTAATATCCGTCTATAAACTGGCTTATTTGCACTCTCATAATTTACTACGTGGGTTGTCAGCTAATGTTGTATTTGTATACAAAAAACAAACTGTCTCAACCTTAAACTAGTTTTGTCGGTCACAAAACGGTCCCACACGCTAGCAAACAGTCACGGAGTATGAATTCGTTGATTTATTAAACGAACCATTACTGTGTGCATACATTTATGCAAGACTTGCAAGTCTACTAGTAGTATCTTCGTAACCCATTGACCAATGCCAAACAAAACCCTTTTAAGTTCTTGGCCCCTAAGAAATTTAAATATTTAATAATCAATAATGATGTCGATCAAGAACTACTGTTTCACATTATAAGTTAGAGAATCGGTGGACGTACATATTGATCAAAATAAATCAAATACATTCGATATTTATACAAAATATATACAAAATGCATAGATCTTTTATACATTACACTATACTGTTTACAAACTATCTAGAACACTAGTATCGTTATTTTCTCATAGAACATGCCGTGTGTAATAAGGAAAGTTTATTGTTTGCCTTTGTCTAATTGTCTGAGAAAATATTGCAGTCCAATGAACAGTTGGTCGCTCATATATATGTATTGCATATATAGAGCCAAGCGAAACAAATGGCAAAGCTTCTTAATAAGTTGCCGGCCGGCACGTGTTGATTCTTACTAATTCCGGTGATATTCTACGTTTTAGCGCTAATATATTACTCCTTATGTCTCATCTAATTCCTTACACTTTCCTTTTTCGATGTTCACCTAATTCTTTACATTTTAATTTTTTTTTAAAATAGTAAATTTTTATACTATAAAATTTACTCTCACCCACTATTTTTCTACATATTTTTAAATTTATCAATTAAATATCAATTGACTCCACCACTTTACTCACTTTTCATTCTCTTTCATCCACTTTTCTTTCTCTTTCATAATACTTTATATAATTTTCTTAACTTCTGTGCCCAATCCAAATATAAACAATTGGGTGGAACGAAGGGAGTAGCATTTTACCATCATCCAAAGTCCACCACTTTGTATATAATTATTTAGAGGAAGCATGTTTTGTAGCATCCATCCGTCACGACACAAAGTGACTACCCAAAATGTCACCGAAACGGTGAGAATAATTTAATTTATTGCTTAGTTGCATGCATGTTCCACTCTTTCTATTATGTTAATTTATCGGACGGAATGAATAATATTGTAACATATTGTTGACATTTATAAAGAAATTCTTAACATCATATTACTAAACACATTTAACATTCGATGACAAACCGAATTGTGAACTCATTACTCATGGGATACAAGACAAGATAAATTGGGAACATAGTTAAAAATTCATCATCCGTGTCCTAGCGCATGAGAAGTTACCTAAAGCATGAAAGCAACGATACAAACAGCTTTATTTTTATTTATTTACTATTAATGGTTGGACACTAATATCCAACAAAATATCTCCGCCTAGTGTATGTACTCTATTAGTTTCTTTTGGACTAACAATTGAAGATGACAAAGATGAAAAAAAATTAAATTTTTTCACGTTTTTCATCACGTCTTTGTTATTTTTAAATTCCACATTAAAAAAAAAAGAAAGAAAAATTCTAATTTTTTGGATATTTTTTGGAAAGGAATAGCACAGTAGAATTTAATAATTAATTCCCTACTTATTGTCATGTTCACCACATGGGTTTAGAGATTTGTGTACATACTTCCCTTTGTATTTATTATAAGCTGGATAGCGTCTGCTCAGCTCATCTTCTTCATCCATTTCCACCGCTGTTCTACTCCGTTACAATTCACCTACATTTGTAATTTTTTTATCCATACCCCCCAATGGCCTTCTCGTAATTCCCCACCATCCCCTGTCCCATATCTCTACCCAACCAAAATACAATTATTCTGAATTTAATGTACAGGACCCAATTACTTTTAATATCTAATAAACAATTTTAATAATTTTAAATATAAGCAACCGAGGGACAAGGACAACCATTTTAGCTTGCAGGACGACTCAAAAATGATTCTTCCCCTCCATATATTTATTAAGATCACATCTTCCAACTATATATCAACAATTTAATTTCATATCAACCTTCAATATAAAGCTACTTTTATGTACTTGCTATCACCAAAATCGATCCAGCTAAATGCCTCAGATCAAAATTCAGTATAGGTGTCTTTTTAGGCCGATCATGATAAAATATTAATATTTTAATAAATGAGGATAATAAAAATAAGGTGGCCAAATTCGAACTCGGAACTTATTCCGTAACCTTTTACAACCATAATTTTGATATCATATTAAGTTAACGGTTTTTCTGGGAGCATGAAGACTAACATACCGTATCATATTATTTAAAAAACACAGAAATTGAAACCTGAAATGTATATTTAAATTTATAAAATAAATAAATGAATATCTCATACTTGATGACATGATAACGATCTTTTTGTTGAAGGGATATTGAAGTAATTACGAACCTCCCCCAGTCCTAAAGAAACAGTCCCAAACTTTCCTTTATATCCATTCAATCCCCTTTCTTCCAATCTCAGAGCTCAACTCCAGCTCCTCTCCCTCAACCTCACTTTCCATACTAAAACAGACACTCTCCAAAAGTATACACACAATAGCCAAACACAATGGCACTTTCTCCAGATACAAGCAAAACTACAAAACTCGAAAAATACAACAGCTACATCAAAAGAGTAAACTCCGCTAAACTCTTAACCACTTCATCTAAACTCCTCTTTCGAGCCACTGTTTTAGTCTCCATCATCCTAATCTTTTTCTTCACACTCAATTACCATCCCTTATCTACTCACACTGCTAGTACTAGCACTAGTCCTCACCGTCACCTCTCCGCTTTTTACGCAACCGGAGCTGATTGGGAGAAACAAGTCCGTCACTCCTCCACTCCTCGTCGGCCTAATGGATTCTCAATCCTTGTCACTGGCGCTGCTGGATTTGTCGGTACCCACTGCTCGCTGGCGTTAAAAAAACGGGGTGACGGGGTATTAGGCCTCGATAATTTTAACAAGTACTACGATCCTTCGTTGAAACGAGCTCGACAAAAATTATTATCGAGTCACGAAATATTTATTGTCGAAGCTGACTTGAATGATGCGGAAATGCTAGCAAAGCTATTTAGCATGGTTCCGTTTAGTCATGTTTTGCATCTCGCAGCTCAAGCTGGTGTACGATACGCAATGCAGAATCCGCAATCGTATATCAAATCAAATATTGCTGGTTTTGTTACACTTCTCGAAGTTGTTAAAGCAGCTGATCCCCAACCAGCGATTGTTTGGGCTTCGTCTTCGTCCGTGTACGGTCTCAACACGGAGAACCCGTTCTCCGAGTCAGACCGTACTGATCAACCAGCGAGTCTCTACGCTGCTACTAAAAAGGCAGGGGAAGAGATTGCGCACACATACAATCACATTTACGGATTATCAATGACCGGGTTGCGTTTTTTTACGGTTTACGGGCCCTGGGGAAGGCCCGACATGGCTTACTTCTTCTTCACGAAAGACTTGCTTCAGTCAAAAGCAATCAACATATACAAAACACAAGATGATAAAGAGGTGGCGCGTGATTTCACCTACATTGACGATATCGTAAAAGGTTGCGTCGGTGCTCTCGACACCGCGGAGAAGAGTACGGGCAGTGGTGGCAACAAGAAGGGGGCGGCGCAGTTGCGGATTTATAATTTGGGCAACACTTCTCCGGTGTCGGTCGGGAAGTTGGTTTCCATTTTGGAAAGTTTGTTAAATGTCAAGGCCAAGAAACATGTCATTCGAATGCCTCGAAACGGCGACGTTCCATATACTCATGCTAATGTTAGCTTGGCTTTTAATGATTTCGGGTATAAACCGAGTACTGATCTGTCAACCGGGTTGAGAAAGTTTGTCAAGTGGTACGTGAGTTATTATGGGGTTCAACCAAGGGTAAAAGCGGGAAGTCACACCAAGAATCAAGCATAAATATTTCTCTTTTTCCCTTTTTACTTTTTTGAAATTTTATATTGTTCTTGTAATTGTGGAGCATTGTTGTTAATTATTGTTGTATAGATACAGAAATATTTATATATATTACTATTACTATTATATACTAGTGGAGGAGAGGGTTGTGGAGAAGTGTATGTGTGTGAGGTGGTGGCAAAGATGTAATAATAATGTGTTTGATTTTGCTATAAAAGATGGAGCAAGATCAAGTGATCAACCACTAGGTTAATAATCTATATTTGTATTGTTCTTTTCTTTGTTTAAATTAAACAACAATAATGTTGATATAAAGAGACTTGTTATAATGCCTGTTTTTAATCATTTATAATGGAGTAATGTGCATGTATAGTATAATTTGCATGTTACTTGTTTTGCAATGATTAATCTTGTTTTACTAAATTTTGATTGTTAATGGGTGAGATCATGAGATCTTAATAATTAATTTATTTCAATATCTTTTTCTTTTACAAGATGCCTTTGACAGTTAAAGAGAAAGGTTTTAAGCATAAATTAATTATTGCATATTCTTAACCACTTGAATTTTCAGGGTACCTTTTTGCATTTGATTTTAATGTAAATAGGTTGCAATGAGTTGAGATCGAGCTAGCTTATGGGGTAGAATTGAAATGTTAGGTGACATAGTCATTTTTAAGGGGATACAATGAGAGAAATTATGATCACAATTCACAAGTCTACTTTTGAGAGAATAAATAGGCAAACATTTCCTAATGAATCGTTACCACCAACATAAAAAAAATACTACGTAGTACTATATTATATCATCAATTCATACAATGCGTTAAAGAAAATTCACATGCCAAAAATAGTGCCTCACACTATTTTAAAATGATAAATACTAGGTAGCCCAAAATTTATTTCAATTTTTTTCCCCAAATAACGTGGCATGATATATATCTTGTTTTAATTCGTAAACGCATATGTAAGCACATAGGGTCTCATATTATTATAGGAAAATTACCAATTACAAACATTATAACTCAGCATTTGAGACAATTTTTGAGATACCTAGCATTTTATTTCATATAAAAGATAAATTACTATTATCAAATATATCAATAAATCATGATCTTCTGGGGTCATGTAATTGGTTTGTGAATTACATCTGACCTTATGTGAGATACATATTTAGAATTTGACCTGATTTCAAAATAAACTTGAGATTTGACCTGAGTTATTACATATGATATCAGAATCGGCTCTCGAAAACTTGATGCGTTAAGTTATCAGAAGTGAGGACGGAAAGATAGTTGGTATTATCACACAATAATCAGAGGTTCGGGTGTAAGGATGTGAAAAAATCAATATTATCCCACATTGACTAGAATTTCGGTAGGCCTATAAGCTATTCTCGGCTTGGTACCAATAAGTGAGGTACAAATATTTTATTATATTTTCAATTTTTACGAGCTCTACTGATAGAGTTATTAATGTTGTATAGACATCACTTATACCACTTTTAACACGAAAACAATGATGAAAACATGGAAGACAGACACGTTTCTTGAAAAAATTTGCACGGAGTTCTTTACAACAGATATTGATGCGTTTATGTCCAGACTCGTGCCTTACACGGGCTATTACGCTAGTTAAGCTATAAATATTGATTGCTGTCAAACTACTCATTCAATAATTTCCTTCTAATTAAATTTTCCATGCTCATGCTCAAAATTTTTTTAAAAAAATTATTTGCTATGACCAAATATTAAACTCAAATTAATATATTCAATTATTTATAAATAATTTTAAATATTATAATAAAATCTTATTTATACTATATTATTATAACCGAAAGATTAAAAGTTTTGGTCAGTCAATGCTGACCACATGACTAAAAAATATACATGTATTAGATATAATTTTACTTATTATAATACGGACCCTGTCTATATACATGTTCATATTACCTAAAATTTTACTTTTTAACCCCAATTATATATTTATTATAACATGGGTCCAAATTATCTTAACTATATACATATCTATTTTACCTAAAATTTTATTCTTTAGACCCAATTATATATTTATTATAACACCGGTCTAAATTATAACATATTTATTTTAAATAGAATAAATTTATATAAAATAAGAGAACATATAATATTAACATAAAATTTAATATGTATATTAAAAATTAATAAAAATAAAAATTAATATACTTAAATATTAATTATCTCATATTTCGCAAACGTAGACTTCTCAATGTAATATCGTGATGCCAGGGAACAACCGCAGAGCGGAAACATACATTGTATGTGCGTGCGTCTATGATCTATCCGTAGAAACATTACCCTTTGTTTATACATAAGAAATTCTCACAAGATTACCCTTTGTTTATATACGCCAGACGTGTGAAAGTTTGGTTTTATACACTAAAATCCTCCCCACGATGAAAGTTAAGTGGAAGCTTAATTATGAGCACATATACAAGTTTAGTTGTCCTTACGTCGACAAAATAGAAAAAAATGATCACAGCTGAATTAGTTAGTTAAAGAATCAAATTTGGCGAAATTAAATGTAATTGGGTCTCATCTATTCCCTAACATTTTAAATTTCCAATCATTGCTTAAAATAATATTTTTCTTATTAATTTCAGTAAATCTCACTAATTTATTTATTATTTTTCCTATTCTTTATTTTCATATCCAATTCAAATGTTTAAGCGAAGTGGAGGAAGTACTTTTAACTGAAATAATTGATGCATTCTATCATCCTCCTAATTAAAATAACTTAATTGAAATAAAAAGGGATTATGTCATCAAATCCTCTAATGACTTTAGATTGTGTTTGGCAAATTTAATTTTATTTCAAGTGATAGGATTTGAATTGTTATTTCAAATTATCATATTTTTACTAATATTTTTTTTGGAATTCAAATAAAATCCAAATCCAAATTCTTATGATTATTCATGTCATTTGATCAAATGCAGAATTTAAAATGAAATACTTATTCTCAAATAGGCCATTAATTCTGTCACGAGTTTCCGACTAAAAGTTGGTACGTACATAACTTAAGGACTTGTTAATGAATGCGTTTCATGTAAATAGTAAATATAAAAAATTAATATGTATATATACTACCCATTTTGTGTAATAAAAATTGAAAACAATACAATCAATCATATTTTTGAATAAGTGTCCATTTTTAATATAAGAGTAATCATTTGAATATTTAATTAGACACAATTCGATCAATTTTTAATATATACATATGAATTGGTCGAATTTCACAATACTTAAATGTACATTTATATATACACAAAATTAAAATCAAAATCTCTTAGTAATAGAACTCTGATTAGATAAAAGAAGGATAAACTCTCTTTTTATATAAATAAAGGTCAAAATTTATTATTGAAATTTTATGTTCGATCATTAAAATATATATTAGTTGTATTAATTTTTGCATATCACTCGATACATCAGGTATTGGAGTTTATTTATTTATTTCAAAAATGAGCATACGTTTGAGAATTTAAAATATTGCCATCTTCTAGTTGGTATCCATTTGTGTTCAATTCTTCTTGTTTTTTCATGGAAACACGTTTCGCCGTGCTCTGACATTCTAGATTTTCTATATATAAAAAAAAAAAGAATCGTGTTTCCTGGTCACCGCCTAAACTCAACTTGTTTACTCGTATTTGGAAACATACCAATGTATTGTTTGACATATGTATATATGCCAAACTATAAATAGATAATTAAAAGGGAGTCGATCAATTTCGGCTTCTGCTTATAAATTATAATGGTGTTGATCTTAAGTCCTGTAGTATTTTTGACTAAATTGGCTTTATTTACAAATGAGTATTTGTTCTAACAAATCTCGCGATAAATAAAAGTCAAACCCAAGGTCTGGACAATAAAGAATAAACAGTTTACTCTTTGTGTGCTCTAAGTTGTCGTGTAATATTAAACTATATTTCAGTTGGAAAAAAATTCACCTTAATTTGCCAATAGAATTGATGTCAAAGACTATAGCAGGGGGATATCATCATTTTTTTTGACGGTAGGGGGATATCATCATTGTTTACAAGTAAATATGAAAATAAGAGTTTTTCTCTGTAAAATTTGTGAAAAATGTCTGAAAATATCCTTTATCATCGAGATTCATTTATCTGAGAATTATTAAATTATATATTATCATATAAATTTATTTATATTATTTAATAAAAATGTGAAAATTAATCATTTACAGCAAACATTGAGCTGGAATTAAACGTGTATTTTATTGGTCTGAGAACAATATCATTCATAAAGATTTGGCTGTTCATTTGACTATTAGGCTTGGGAGGTTCGAGCTTGAAGGGCACGATATTACAGTAGTACTTTTAGACTTTTAGTAGGGAATGTTGGAGGGAATTATGTACATTATATTGATTAGAAATATTAAAAGCGCTCAAATTTTTAACTGGGTATAATGAGTAGACGCATACAGATAATTTGTATAAACTACATCAACCGATTGAAATTAGATTATATTTTATAAATAATCGCAAACCGGCAGTACTAATGGGATCCATTTTCGATAACAATTAATTAATTTATAGTTTGGTTGCGGTTTGAAATTTTTGAAAACCTAAAAAATTAAATTATTTGCATATTGCAAAAGATAAATATATAATATAGTTAAATCATATGCATCCTAAATATATATATAATGATAATATTTGTCATTGTAGTACTAAATTTAACATTTAACTATCGATTATTTTACAAACTAATATAAATTCAAAGCGATAACAATATATCATAAAACTTTGTTCGGTCATTTTTCTCATAAGAGTCTACCTCCCCTTTTATTGCTAAAAACTCTAGCTAGCCGTCCATTCCTTTATTTAGATTTACTCCATATTTCATTAGTTAAGCCTTCATCTCTCTTCACAAATCCATTTTTGTCCCTCCATCCTTTCATCTTTTGAGTTTTTGTCCCAAAAGTCTCGAAAAATCATTCGAGTTCTTCTCTTGGTTTATCTAGAGTTCGAAATATCAAATAAAATATATTCTTAGATTCAAAATCTCCTCCTTAACATCATATCAAAATTTGGTGTCATTCCGAAATATTTGATTTTTCGAATTTTTGTATCGCTTTGTGCGAGTGTTTTCTTGTCTTGGTGTTTGCTGTGTTGCTTTGAGTTTAATTTCAATATCGAAACTTGGTCGGTGGTTAATATTGCAAAAACTCATCTTTCACAACCAAATATTGTTCATGGGGACATCTGTTCCTCCAAATTCAATTGGTACAAGTACTTAAAGTTATGAACACTGGTCTAAAAATTGTTTTTATTGTGTGAAAGTCAACTGTGATACTACCGTTTTCAGGGATGTTGGTGATGGAAATATTTTCCTTGCCATTGCATTCATTTTCCCCTGGTATATATACACATATTACAAACTGTAGTTACCTAGAATAGCTATAACAGATTACTATTCTCCAGCTATACATACGGAGATACAGTAACTAATTTACATAATAATAGGAGAGAATCATGCTCATAAATATTTACATATTCTAATAATAGGAGATAATCATGCTCATAAATATTTACATATTCTAATACACCCCCTCAGTTGAAGCGGGAGGAGGCCGAATGCTGAGACTGGAACGGAAGTCGTCAAATAAAGGTTTTGGTAGGCCTTTAGTAAAGATATCTGCATATTGATATCGTGAAGGCATGTGAAGAACTCGAACTTGACCGAGAGCAACCTTTTCACGAACAAAGTGTATATCCATCTCAATGTGCTTGGTTCGTTGGTGATTGACATGATTTCCCGAGAGGTATATAGCACTCACGTTGTCACAATATACAACTGTGGCTTGCTTGATGGGGCAGTGGACCTCAAGTAGTAAGTTCTTAAGCCAACAGGACTCGGCCACGACGTTTGCGACGCCGCGGTACTTGGCCTCCACGCTTGAGCGTGATAAAGTAGCATGTCATTTAGCAGACCATGATATAAGATTGTCACCTAGATAGACACAGTATCTAGAAGTAGATCGTCGTGTATCGGGGCAACCACCCCAATCAGCGTCACTGTAAGCAACAAGACTGGTGACAGACGACGGAGAGAGATGGAGGCCAAGATCTTTCGAACCTTGAATGTAACGGATGATTCGTTTCAGAGCAGCATAGTGGGAGGTGCGAGGGTCATGCATATAGAGACACACTTGCTGAACTGCGTACGAAATGTCTGGCCGAGTAAATGTGAGGTATTGTAATGCACCGGCAAGAGAANAGAGGTGCGAGGGTCATGCATAGAGACACACTTGCTGAACTGCGTACGAAATGTCTGGTCGAGTAAATGTGAGGTATTGTAACGCACCGACAAGAGAACGATACAGAGTGGGATCGTCAAATTTTGCACCAGAGTTAGCATTTAATTTAGATTTAGTATCAACTGGGGTGTGAGCCGGCTTGCAATTAGTCATTTTGGCTCGAGCAATGATGTCGGAGGCATACTTGGATTGATGGAGGAACAACCCATTTGAATGACGAATTGCAGAGACACCGAGGAAGTAGTTCAGGGGACCGAGGTCTGTCATGGGGAATTCAGATTGAAGAGAAGCTATAATGGTGTCCCGTAGTGCTGGAGATGACGCAGTGAGAATAATGTCATCCACGTATAGTAAAATGTAAGCAGTGTCGGCACCATTTGTGTATATGAAGAGAGAATTGTCACATGTACTGTGGATAAACCCGATGGTGGAGATGAACTGATCAAACCGTTGATACCAATCTCGCGGGGATTGTCTTAAGCCATAAATAGATTTTCTGAGCAGACAGACGTAGTCAGGGTGCCGTCAATCTCGGAACCCCAGAGGTTGCTGCATATATACGGTTGCAGAGAGGTTCCCATGAAGAAAAACATTTTTAACATCAAGTTGGTGAATGAACCAGTTCTTAGAGACGGCAATGCTTAACACCGTATGAATTGTACTCCCTCCGTCCCAACCAATTCTTTACACTTTCCTTTTTGGGACGTCCCACCCAATTCTTTACATTACTAAAAATAGTAACTTTTAACAATAAATATATTATTACATCCACTACTTCACTCCACTTTTTCAACACTTTACACTATTACACCCACTACTTCATTNGGTTTGACTACGGGACTGAAGGTTTCACCACAGTCGATTCCCACCTGTTGAGACCTGCCATCGACAATAAGACGAGCTTTGTGTCGCTCTAAATCACCGTTAGATTTAAACTTATGATTGAACAACCAAATATACCGTGTTATATTAGTATTGGGGGGCGAGGAACCATGACCCATGTCTTATTGTTAATAAGAGCATTAAATTCATCGGTCATGGCGTGTTTCCAGTTTTGATCTTGGAGCGCAGCGATTGGGTTTTTAGGTAGAGGAGAAATATGAGTGGTGACTGAGAGGTCAAAAATAGGTTTCGGTTTAAATATACCGTGTCTTGCACGAGTGGTCATTTGTGGTGAGGGAGGAGCATGTGGTGTGTTTACAGTGGATGGAAGAGATGGTGGTGTATGGATTGGTGTTGCCGTGGTGGCGGTTGATTGAGAGGGATGAGTGTTTTGTATTGGAATTTTCGAGGAGGCAGTGGAAGGAGAGTGGGGAGGTGATGAAGGAATGTCAGTGGTGGTGGTTTGATTATGTATGACGCGGGTCATATAGGGGGAGGGATAACTGTCGAGGAATGAGTATGAGGACACCGGTGACGGAGAGTGACTGGAAAAGGAAAAAATGGTTTCATTAAAAGTAACATGACGAGCCGTGATGATTTTGCGAGAGGACATGTCGAGACATAGAAACCCACAATGATTGGCTGGATAGCCCAGAAACACACACGGGGTGGAGCGGGCTTCCAATTTGTGAATGGTGGAAGGGGCGAGATGAGGATAGCATAATCACCCGAAAGTTTTGAGCCGGTCCCATATCTCTTGAGCGGTGGCACCAGGTTTGAGAATTGTGTGAAGGAGATCGAGAGATATGGTGCTATACATCCATTGTTTAACAATCGTATCGAGAGATATGGTGCTGTCTGTGTCTTTGAGGGGGGGATAATATGGTCTGCAACTTCGAAGGAGGTGTCGGCATTAAGGAACAACTCGGCCCAAGATGCGTAGTGGACGTTTTCCATTTCAAGAGTGATTGATATGTGGTTTTTGATGTTGGAAACGGAGAAGACCGGGTGGAATATAGGTGTGTCAGAAGCTTTGTCGCCGGTCATGGTGCAGAGGGAGATACATCACAAGAGAAGGAAGAATGAGATAGGTAGCGGAAGGGTGAGGAGAAAAAAGAGGATCTTAACGCTCTGATACCATGATGTAAATATTTTCCTTGCCATTGCATTCATTTTCCCTGGTATATATACACATATTACAAGCTGTAGTTACCTAGAATAGCTATAACAGATTACTATTCTCCAGCTATACATACGGAGATACAGTAGCTAATTTACATAATAATAGGAGAGAATCATGCTCACAAATATTTACATATTCTAATAGTTGGTGTAATTTGTATTGCTTGGAATGCCATCGATTTCATTTTTAATCTCAAGAATATTTGTATTCATTTTGTTAAGCGATCTGAAAACAAAGCGGCTAATTATTTAGCTCATTTATTTGTTTTTCAACCTGGTTGCATGGTCAGTTAAGTTATTAATGGAAACTGGTTTAAATTTGTAAAAAAAAAAAATTCAAAGCGAGGTCGGGAGTTTTTTAAGTTGCAGATGGAGATGGAACTGATGGATGAAATGAAAAAAAGACACAAAAATACAAACGACTTGATGAAATTTTGCAATCTAGGCATAATTGAATAATTTAAAACCGTTCTCTGGATTTAGTTTGAGCTGGCATTAATCATCAAGCCCAACTTGCCCGTTAAATTTATTGGACCCGCAGGGATAACGTGGCCCAACATCTCGTCCTCATCCTCATATAATAAATTACTCCGTATAATCTATCTATCTATCTATCTATCTATCTATACTATATTATTAAAGACGAAAGATTAAAAAATTTGGTCGGTATGGTACTAGGTGAACCATAAAAAAGATCTTGACCGTTCAATTTTAAGTGAACCATAGAAATAATCTTAACCGTTGAATTTTAATAAAATATAATTTTATTCGAAAAGATCTTGACCGTCCAATTTTAAGTGAACCATAGAAATAATCTTAACCGTTGAATTTTAATAAAATATAATTTTAAAAGAATATAATCATACATACAATTCTAACACCAATAATCCTCCTTTTATGCAAACAACTCATAAACATTATAATTCTAAAGAATATAAACATTACTACTAAAATACAATCTCATATTAATCTTCTAACTAAAATATCTCACATTAATCTCCTAAGTAAAATACATCTCTATACAAAACAAACAAAAATTATCCTATTAAAATATAAATACAAATAAATTATATAAAAACATATACATATAATATTAAATAAAATTTAAATTATTATTATTATACAAATACAAATAAATTTAAATCATTAAAAAATATTAAAATAAAAATATTAAAAAATTAAAAAAATTCATCTATGCGTCGCACGGGATATAAGCTAGTAATAATTTAAGATTGAATACTCGTGAATAAAATATTCACTTGGTCTGTTTGTAGAAAAAATTATCGCTCAACAGTTGTCTATCACTCTATCTTTACTTTCGATACAAATTTAAAGATTTTTTTTATATTTTTCATTTTTATTAAAATTTTCTTCACCTATATATAAATAATGTATTTAATATTTTAAAATTTTCAAAAACGACTAGTGAAATAGAATAGAGAGATTATAACATTTTAAGCCCTGTTTGTTTCTCCAATAAATAAATTATAAGTTAAAAATTATATATTTTTTAATTTATAAGACAATTATTAGATAAATTAAACATGACTTTAGACAAAGTGATAAAAATTTGAATATAAACGTTTATGAGTAATACAACACTTAAATTAAATGAGTTCTTAAATTAAAATTTAAAAACATTAGCACAAAACAAGTTCTTAAAAAAAATTAGAATATTCATTTTATTACTTATTTTTTAAATAACATATATTCATTCTTTATTTCATTTTTATCAATGAAATAATCGTTTTTCTCATTTCTCACTTCTTTTAATTTTTTTCCTCCCAAATATACAATAGAGTTTAAATTAGTTCTTATTATAATAATAATAATATAAACTATTATTAAGATTATTGTTGTAGTTAAAAAAATTACCCTAAACTATTAAAAAAGCATTATTTGTAGTATTTATAAAAGATACACTACCACGATATTGAAGTTGCTCTAATATTGCCACAACATTTTATTTAGTCGTAATGGTATTAGAGATGCACAAAAAATTCCAATCCAAAAATCCTGTCCGCTCTCATTCGGAAAAAATCTAATTTGAAAAATTTCGGTCCGGGCCCGATCCGGCTCACGGGCTTAAACCGATCACATATTTTTCACCGACACGAAAACAATCTGGATTTATGCCCGATCCGGATAAAAAACCGATCCGTCCCGGATTAATCCGGTCTGGACCGATTTTAGCCCGATTTTCCCCAGATTTTATTCGAATATTTCAAAAATTTTGGATAAAATTTTGAATATATTTAAATTTTATCTATATTCATAAAAATATTGAATTAAATATCGAATAGAAGTACACATATTTGAAGAAATATTAATAAAATAAAATAAAATAATTATTTTTATTTATAAAATTGAAAAATATTATTATTTAAATATTAGAAAAAAATTTGGCCTGGCCCGACCCGATCCGCTGTCCTAAAATGGGCCAACTATTTTCCTTCAAAATCCTCCCCGATCCGCCCCGATTTTGACAAAAGCCCGGCCCGATCCAATTCAAAAAAATTTGAATTTTTTATAATTTGATCTGAACTCGGCCCGATCCGATTTTTGTGCATCTCTAAATGGTATTAGTTAAATTAATTAACTAAAATAATATAAAATAATAGTTAGCTAAAAGTAAAAATAAATAATTTTTGAGCATCTCCAAGAGTGATATGTAATTTTTTTAAGCTAAAATGGTCTTCTATAATTATTATGTAAAATTTTAGCTAAAATGAAGGATATTCATTTTAATGGTTTTATCTATAATAATAATCATGTAAAATTATACATACGAGGTTTATTGATTCGACAAATACAGAAGATCAAATATGATTATTTATAATATTTTGTTAAGAGTAAGAAAATTGGAGTGCATTATTTTTTTGATATATTTTAAATAATAACACGTAGATGTCATTTATGCACCACGTAGATAATTTAGATAACAGATTTTCAGCTTTGAAGGTGCTTTTAGCTATCATTATTGTCCACATACGATATTAGGATATGACCGATGGGAAAGCATGGGTTGGAGATGGTTTAACAGAACGGAACCGAGATATCAATTGTTATATACTCCCACTTTTTTAAAAGAATTTGGAATTGAGAATTGACGCATCTTTTTGGAAAAAAATAGATTGGCGTTGAAATTGACGCATCTTTAAAAGTATTTATATTGTTGTTTTCATATATGGTTCTAATTGTCGTATAGCAACCGCAAGTTAAGTATTTATAAGATTTACAAAAGTTTTAAAATAGAGAAAACCGGTGAGGGGTGATATGATCAGTAATACGAGGGCACAAGTTGCAAGAGGAGTTTGTGAGTGACAAACAGGGACATACCACCTAACATCACTTATCTTTCAATCCAAATCAGTATTGTTATTGTTATAATTAAGTTTTGATTTAGACAACCACGCTAAAGAAAAAGAGTGGCCTAAAAAGTTTATGTAACATGTAGGAGTATTGTTATGCCCATATTTTGCTTCAAGTTGGGTTTCGCCTGAAATTGGGTTTCGCCTGAAATCGACCTCCTCCTGATATCGGTCTTCTCCAGGAATCGGCTTTTTCCTAGTATCGGGCTTCTCCTGGAATCGATTTCTCTGAAGAAGAGGGCGCGTCAAGATGAGGAAGATGGAGATGACGACTCTCCCTGAAGAAGAAGGCTCTCTCTGGTTATGAATAGGGAGATGGGGACTCTCCCTCAAGAAAAGGGCGCGCCCTGGTATGAAGATGAGGAAGATGGAGATGACGACTCTCCCTGAATAAGTTGGCTCGCCTTAAGGAAGAGGGAGATGACGACTCTCCCTAAAGTTGGTTCGCCCTAATGAGAAAGAGAGAGATGACGACTCTCTCTGAATAAGTTGGCTCGCCTTAAGGAATGAGGAGATGACGACTCTCCCTGAAGTTGGCTCGCCTTAAGGAAGGGGGAGATGACGACTCTCCCTGAAGTTGGCTCGCCCTAATGAGGAATAGAGAGATGACGACTCTCCCTGAAGTTGGCTCACCCTAATGAGGAAGAGGGACATGACGACTCTCCCTGAATATGTTGGCTCGCCTTAAGGAAAGGGGAGATGACGACTCTCCCTGAAGTTGGCTCGCCCTAATGAGGAAGAGGAATATAAGGACTCTCCCTGGTTAGGAAGAGGGAGATGGGGGCTCTCCCTGAAGAAGAAGGCTCTCCCTGGTTAGGAAGAGGGAGATGAGGGCTCTCCCTGAAGAAGAGGGTGCGCCCTGGTATGAAGATGAGGATGAGGGAGATGACGACTCTCCTTGAATAAGTTGGCTCACCTTGAGGAAGAGGGAGATGACGACTCTCCTTGAAGTTGGCTCACCCTAGTGAGGAAGAAGAGGATGAGGGCTCCCCCTGAAGTTGAGGGCTCTCCCTAAAGAAGTGGGTGCGCCCTGGTATAGAGAAAGAGGGCTCCCCCTGAAGTTGAGGGTCTCCCCGAAGAGGGCTCTCCCTGGGGAAGAGAGCGCGCCATCCTCCGTCCATTGTTGGAAAAGCTAGTCAGCATGTTTCTCTACATTCATTTACTTGTAATAATAATCCAAGACCATAACTCCATATTCCTCGGGTTGCCCTCGTAGGGGAGTTATGGTGCGCTGCTAACCACGTCATGGAAGATCCTTTCCCTGTACTTAGACGGATTGCCCTCGTCTGGGTGCTTAGGACGTGACCTACGATTTGTAGTGGATCTAGTGCTGACCTCTAGTTAAGGTATCCTTGGAAATAGCTGTAGTGGACCGGTTAGAGCCCACGGTTTCCGGGTCAATGTCGGATCCATGAATTCCTTGGACCTTATACTGGGTTTTGACCTATCCAAACAAGCCCGAATGTAGAGTTCTCTTCCAGGAAGGTTCCAGTTACCTTTCAGCATTCGATTCGAAGAAGGAAACTCAGGTTTCCTAACGGGTCTCTACTTCATCAAGAATTACGTGAGCTTGATCCTCTATTTTCCTTATAAATAGAAGTACGTAGTCACATTGTTAGGGGTCGAAATTATTAGAGCTCGCAGCCGCCAGAGAACACAAAACTCTAGTTATTTTGAAACCTAGCAATCTCAGCCCCCAATTTCATACAAACCACCACGCTCCACCGCATCTCAGTCTCGTCAGATCTTTTTCCGGCAAAAAACCTCGATATTTGTTGATTAGATTAACAGATTTCTCCATAAACAAGTATAAAATTTTGGCGACATGTAATTGAATCTCACCGACACTTAAATTGGCCAACTTAAGAAGTCTCTAAACATGGTGTAATTCCCACTCATTAGTCTTAATCTAAAACAAAAACAAGACACATGTAACGTTAATCTAAAATAAAAACAAGACACATGTAACGTTAAAGACCGTGTTCCCAATTCTCAAGTTTAAATCCAAGTGTTTTGCTTAACTGGGGTTGTACAAGGCAATAATCATGTTTAATTAGCTTCATCTTTGTTGTCTTAGAGCAAGTCCAACAATGTCCTAGTTCATTACCTATAAATAATATAAAATAATGAGTTCTAGTGATTTAGGTAATGAGTAGGACATATGAACTTCAACAATGATCCCAATATTCATTACATATCATTATTATAATAATAAATTTGAATCTAACTATTTTAAAAAAGGAAGTTAAAAGAGAAAAGGGAGAGAGAAAAGATGAAGAAAATAGGAGGGAAATAATTTTTTATTCAAATAAATGAAATAGGTAATGACTAGTGATTAACTATTTTTAGGTAATAAAAGTGCTTAGTGATTTAGGTAATCACTAGGACACTGTTGGAGTATAATTTTTTGACACATTATCTATAATTCACCTTATTTAGGTAAGTTATTGGATTTGCTCTTAACAGTACCTTTTAATTTGTACTACTATTTGGAACATGGTAGTACTCCCTCCGTCTCATATTAATAGTCTCTTTTGTAAAAATAACGCATATTAAGAAATGTTAGTTGTACAATAATTTTACGTGCATATCATATTTATTATGACTATTTTATACTAAATAAAGTAAGTTTTATATTGGAAATGACAAAAAAATGGTAAATTTGAATTTTTTTTACATTGAAAGTAGAAATAGATAATTATTATGGGACAAATTTTTTTCTCAAAAGAGACTATTATTATGGGATACAGGGAGTATCATACATATATACATAGTTAATTAGTTATACAGAGGGTCACAGTTTTATATTACAAATTCTTATAAACTAAAAATAGAAACTAAAAATAGAAACAATTTTAAATCGGAATTTGACACACCTACAATTTTAAGCTGCTCGTGAAATTTCATGTGAACATTTATCCTCAACTTAAGTTGCCTATCAATTTTTTATAAACAATGTAAGATCAGTTGGCCAAAATTTTCAAATATAAAACCTCGGCTCGTGAATTGCTTCCATGCATGCACAAATAAAATATTACATATTATTCAGTAATAATGAGGTAAGTGGCCGAATAAAAAATAAAAAATAACCGGGACTGAAATTTAAAATAATAAATTTTTTAATCATCATTCCAAATCAGCCAGAGTTAAAAAAACAAAAAAAAACTACTAATTTTCCCGCACAGCCAGATTTCAGTCTCGAGATTAGCCTTCCTTGATAAGCCACAGGAAGTCTTGTCATGGTTAGAGTTGGGGATATTNAGGAAGTCTTGTCATGGTTAGAGTTGGGGATATTTTTATGTATCTGTATTCCACAATAAGTCCTACTTTATCCTGGCCCGTGTAATTAATCTGATCTGGTTGCAACAATGCAACCCAATATATTATTGTTGGAAACTTGGCTT
>QRFB01010089.1:0-26991 GCA_008931105.1 Oenanthe javanica
GAGACTCAAAAGCATTCTATTTTAGTTCAAGTTCATGATTTTTCAGTTTTAATGACTCATTAGTACTGGATACTCTAGACATCTCCTCATTTGCAGCTAACATGCTTGTATGAATATTAAAAATATCTGAACTTAGACTTTCAACAGTTTACTTATACTGGGATGTAGTCATATCAACAGTAGTAAGAAAGGGTACCTGACTTGAAGAAGTGGATGAACCTTCTCCAGAACTTGCCATGAGAGCAAGATTTCCATATTCTTCTTCTTCCTCTTCATCTGAGTCTTCCCAGCATTTTCCTTCAGCCACAAAGGCTCTTCCCTGTTGCTTTTTCAGCAAGGCTTCATACTTTGCTTTGAGTTCCTCATAGTCATTGTCATTTCTTCTCACTTGTTTTGGCTTCTTGCACTCTGTTGCAAAATGCCCCATTTCACTGCAGTTGTAACACCTTATTTTGGATCTGTCCACCATACCTGTCTTGTATCCACCTTTGCCACTACCTCCAGGTTTTGAGATATTTGGCTTGTTGAACCTGGAGCCTTGTCATCTTGGTTTGAAGGCTTTGTTCTTCTTGAATCTGAAGTTGGAGAACTTTCTTGCCATGTAGGCCATTGTTTTATTCTCCATGTTCTCTAGTTCCTCCAAAGTATAGAACTCATCTTCTTTACCATCCTTGAGTTCCAGAGTTACTCCTTCATCTTCATCTGTGACTTCATCAATTTTGATTTGTTGTTGATGCTGTAATTCTTTGAGTTGTATCAGCTGTGGATCTTGAGCCACTAGAGCATTAGAAGTGTTGGCCATATTTCCTCTTTGACCAGCTTGGATAGCTCTCTTTTACAGCAACTCTAGCTCATAGGTTTTAAGAATGCCATACAAAGTTTCAAGAGAAACTTTTGATAAATCCCTTCCTTCTCTTATGGCAGAAACCTTGTGCTCTAGGTGGTCAGGAAGTGTCAACATGAATTTCATGTTTACCTCTTTTTTGTCATAAAACTTTCCATGCAGCTGCAGGTCATTTATCAGCCTATTAAACCTCTCAAACATCTCAATCAACCCTTCACTAGGTTTAGCCATAAAGGCTTCATACTGAGACCCCAGAATCTGTCTTTGATTTTCTTTTACTTCCTCTGTCCCTTCACAGAGTATCTCAATGATTTCCCATATTTGCTTTGCACTGGTGCAGTTGACAATGTTGTTGTACATGACATTGTCAAGTGCCTCAATGATAATAAATTGTAAACAATCATCAAGAGATACTTTTTCCTTCTCAGTGTCAGTGTACTCTGAAACCTTTTTAGGAACTCAGTAGGCTGGTATGGTTTCACCATCTACTGTGGTTTCAGGTACATATGTTTGACGGACAAAGGGACCATTTTCCAAGATTTCAGGATAGAGTGGTTTGGCCGTCTTTACGAACAACATCATCTTTCTTTTCCAGAGGTTGTAATGCTCTTTATCGAAGGTGGGTATTTTAATGCTCATTACTTTCTGTGCACTCATTTTTAGATCTTTTCAGGTTATGTATGTCTAACCTGGCTTTGATACCAGTTGTTAAACAGAATGAGTGTTGCAGAAGGGGGAGTTGAATGCAACTTAATAAATTTAACAACTTTTTACTAACAACGAACAAAAGTAAAAAGTATTAAGTTACAAAGCAAACAACTAGTAAGCTAGGGACACACAATGTATTACTTCAAAAATTAATTTTATTAATTTTTGTTGCTACAACAGACTGGAAAGGATTTCCAGCTTCAATAGATACAATAACAAGAGATTGCTAGAGTTTCTATGCTTGAGAAATGTTAAGCTCAGTTGTGTGTGTTGGGGAAAGTGTTTGTAAGATATGTGTATTTAAATTACAACACATATCTCACTTACAAATACACTTTCCCTTGTTTTCTAGACAATACTCGAAATAGTAATATCACTTTTTCTTCATGAGTCTTGTCTTCATTCCAAATGTAGATAAAGGTACTCTATGAGGATTTGACATTCTTGACACCATGAGCACGATTCACCTTTTTGCTTAATTTTTTCTCAAGTTGCAATTGTAGACTTGACAGACTAGGTATAAATGTCAAGATCAATCTGTGAATGACTATACCTAGTCTGCTACTTGAAACAGACTGTCAGCTTATCTGAAAGTTACTGTCAACCTTCAGCTTCACTTTGGTGACAACATCTTTGTTACCGCATACTTTACTTTCAGGATCACCAGTCTTCAAAACCATGTTGTCGTCCAAAGGTACTGTCAACTATTCCGCCAAACATGCTGTCGATCATCTAGCCAAACATGTTGTCAACTCTCCCCGCCAAAGCTACTGTCAGGAAATTTGTTGTCTTGAATCTTCAATCTCCGCCAAGTTTACTGTCAAGGGATAGTTGTTTTCAATAAAACTTGTTGTCATAGAATCTTCAGAAGGAACAACATTATCATTAATAAAACTTCCCAAAACAGGCTCCACATTTATTAAAAATAAACTATCAGACAAGTAACATTTGCCAACAAATACACAAGTATGTGTAATAACTACTTTATTACACTTCAAAGAAAGTTCGAAACAATTTCTAACTAAACAGCTTCTACTTATTATATTTCTACGAATGTCAGGAACATGATGAACTCTAGTAAGGGATAGAACACACCCAGAAGCAAACTTCAGGTTCACGTTTCCTACTCCAAGTACTTGAGTAGCACTAGAATTCCCCATCGTCATTGTCATTCCTTGAATTTGTTGATAAGATATAAACAGAGTAATATCAGTACAAATATGTACATTAGCTTCAGTATCAATCCACCATTCATTTGACAGATAAGTGGAAAGTAGTGTAGGGTTGTAGGTAACGTACCCGTCATTGGTTTTAGAAGCAACAGCCTCACCAACAACCATGTTAAGCACAGGTCCACCAGTGGTTGCAAGCCAGTATTAGTTTGTGCTACCACACTAGGTTTCTTCGCTTTCTTAGCAGGACAGTCCTTGCTCCAGTGACCACCTGTCCACAAGACCAACATGGTTTGTTTGCTTTTAGTTTCTTAGCCTTGTTCTTGTCAGTTTTAGGCTTGTTATTCTCCTTCTTAGTGACAGACTTTCTTTTCTGTCCTACAGTCACTACATTCACCTTCGAACTCCCATGTTCAGCAGGCATCACATGTCCCTGTTTGGACTTGTGTTGTTCCTGCACAGAGATGTCCAACATCAGGTTAGACCATGTGATCTCTCCTTTCTGTCTTTTCAGGGAGAGAGCAAACTCTTCCCAAGACTTTGGGAGCTTTTCAATCACTGACATAACCTGAAACTTCTCAGGAAGGTCCATTCCAGACTCCTTCAAAGCATGTACCAACATCTGAAACTCATGCACTTGCTCGGTCATGGATTTAGTATCCACCAGTTTGAAATCAAGGAACCTTGCCACACTATACTTTTTCAGACCCTGAAAGTCAGTATTATGGGTTTGGTCCAGCTTCTCCCATAATAGTTTAGTAGTGAAGGGATCGGATGAATAAACATCGAACAGAGTGTTCGCTAAAACTGCCAAAATAACATCCCTTGCCACTCCATCCATTTCAGCCCACAAAGCATAGACCTTAACAGCGTCAGCCTACTTTTGATTCACAACAGAAGGATCATACTGCACCACCGGCCATAGACCCTTAACCGTTAACCACAATTTCATCTTTTTCTGCCAACGAGAAAAGTCAGCTCCACCGCTGAACTTATCAGGCATACCATACAGATCAATAGGTTGTGGAAAACGGTACGTAGCCCAATCAATGGCAGTAGCAGTAACCACAGACCCAGAACTAGTAGCACCAACAACAGGAGTTACAGTTTCGTTAACCATCTTGTTAATTAACAATATATAACACAGATAATCTCTTCAAGATTGTTGGGGGTAATTCAAAACTACACACAACAATGAGGCAGTTATATATAACAATTTAACAAGAATAGGCAGATTAAACCAATTAACAAAACAAAGCACGAAAGCAAAAACAAGATATATAAATTAGTAACTGTATCGACAAGAGAAAAGATAGAACTCTTAGCTCTAACAGAAGCTTTTCCACATACACTGAAAGAACTAATTGAACAGCTGAGTCGTCAAGTCTTGACTGTTCTTGAAGAGATTATTGCTCCACTATGATTTGTTGGATTACAGCAATATCACTTCCAGGATAAAACATGACAGTGTACTTCGTCCACAGATACATAGCACTCAACAGCAACCTGCACCTCAGTTCATCCTGAAAACCTTATGCAATATCTGTATGAATATTAATGTAGAAAATACATATTATGGCTGCTAGGATTTTCTCAAACTTGTTTTAAAATTCGTCACATCTATCTCCAACGTTTTTATGTATATATAATACAATAAAACGTAACAGCAGATAAAACATTAATTAAAATAATTATTCTGACTTAAAAATTATATAATAGAATATTCAGAATTAGTAACAGTCAGCTTAAGTCACGACATTAATTTTAAGCAACTTTACAAATCTGTTGACAACAACTTTGCAAATTCTGTTGACAGCAACTTTGCAAATCAGTGACAACATCTTTTATAAATCCTGACAGCAACTTCAGTAAGTTTTCTCTGAGAGTAACTTTGATTCAATATTCATATTAAAATAATATTTAAAGTCATAATTAAATTAATTAATCATGTAATAAAACTCATCGCACAGGTCGCCTCGCGTACGCGAGACGCCAAGACATACGCCCAAATCGCCCTTCGACCCGACCCGACCTGAGTCGTGGCGAGTCGGCGGCGCGCGTGTGTCTGCGCGAGGGCACTCCAGTACACCATACACACTCACATGCCTTAGTAGTTGACACTACTCTTGCACATCCATGCATATAAAGCACCCACACCCATNACTCATCGCACAGGTCGCCTCGCGGTATTTTTTCTTATCTCCTATTTTTGCGTACGCGAGACGCCAAGACATACGCCCAAATCGCCCTTCGACCCGACCCGACCCGACCTGAGTCGTGGCGAGTCGGCGGCGCGCGTGTGTCTGCGCGAGGGCACTCTAGTACACCATGCACACTCACATGCCTTAATAGTTGACACTACTCTTGCACATCCATGCATATAAAGCACCCACACCCATATTGCATATTCAATGTGGGACAAACTCTTTTAAACTCATTTCAAACTAGCAACTTTTACTCAATTTATTTATGGATTACACTAAGTAAATGTCATAGATCCAAACATGAAAGTTTAAGCCTTCATAGTAAGGGACAACTTCCAATCGTTAATTTTCGGAAATTACATCAAGAACATCTATAAAATATGTCTCAAACTTTCCATTTTCTAACATGTTTTACTTTTAAGAACATCATTAATTAGTTGTTGTTGTAAAGAAACAACGCCATTGAATGTCCGGGAAACCTCCCTAGCATTTGCCAGGAAGCAGCTTCCCTTAAAGTTCCATAGCAGGAGTTGATTATAAAGAGCTTTGGCAAGAGTTGTTTTTCCCACTCCACCCATACCATAAATACCAATCCTAATGACACCTTCTATGTCGCTGCTGATCAACAACTTTGTTATGCATTCAACACGAGAATTCAACCCAACTGGATATTTGGCAACTTCTAAATCCTTGGTATTTATTTTGTGTAGAATCTCATCAACAATTTCGTTCATTATATGAGCTTCACACCTACAATGGAGGTTTTTATATTATATATTAATCGAGACTCATATCTAGATTAGTTACAATATATAGAATTAAAATATACTGGTAGCATGATAGGTAGTAAACGTGACAAAGTTATTATTGAATAATTCTAGTAGGAAAACCAGATATCAAAGTTTGAACAAGAGATTAACTAAACTCTTAAGAAGATGATAATTGAAATATTAAATAAAACTAATCCTTGATTAGCAATACTATTTTTACTAATATATCAATTTCTGATTAATGTGCTCTACCCTATTTTTAAATAACTGATAGTTCGTGTTAAGTTACGAGTTCTCCTCAAACCTCAAGTTGTTAGGATGGAAGGGGACTTAACATAATCATATATTATATTTTAGTTCTAATTCTAACACTCTCCCTCACTCGAAAACTCTTTTTTGAGTCAAAAAGTGGATCATATATCATGTTCCTAAAATCTCAAGATGTTGGAGGAGGACTCACTCGATCTTATATTATATTCTATAAGACTCCAACAATACAGTATATATGAACTTTTTATACATAGATGTGGGCTTATTTACTTCTTTACCCTTGAAGTATTCGACTTTGTACACATAAACCCTTGAAGAAAATTTTCATACCTTCAAGCCTTCCACATATGACAATTGAGACACTTCAACCTTTTGACTATTTTTTTTCCGATATTACCCCTAAGGGACGATATGTTCACCAACACATACTTTACATACTTTAAGGGTAAAAATGTCCAATACAAATAATAATTAATTAATATTTTTTTATTTTTATAAAAATATTGTATGTGTGTATATTTTATAATATACTTTGTAATAAAATAATTAAATAAATTATGAATACGTAAACTTTATTCCAATTGAAAACCATGTTTTGAATATTAATTTGAACTAATATTTACTTTAATATAAATAAAAAGGTAAAAAATGACATTTTTATAATTACTTTATATTTTTGAAAAAAGGTTTTAAACTAACAAAGTACTTTAAAATTTTAAAAATTACAACAAAACTTATAAATTACATTTTTTTCTATTATGTTTTTTCAGTTACATATATAAATATTTTTTGGGTTGAAAGAATAGCTTTTAGAATGTATTGATATTTATATTTTCGATCGTTATCGAAATAATTTGACAAATATTTTTAGAGCGGAATATATAATTGACATAATATATCTTGCTTGACTCAAATATATAGATTTTAAAAAAACATTTGATCAATCAAAGTCATACTCAAATCGAATATTTTTAAAAGAGGGTTTACTCGATGACGTAGTAATTTTATATATCTAATTTAATTTCCACTTTTTTCATGCTAAATCATGAATTCACTTTTGTTCTCGAACCGTAAATTCACTCTGTTATTACCTATATTAAGTGCAATTGAGGGTTTTAGTCATTTTATTTAATAAATTTTTATTATCTAAGAAAATTTAATATTTAATTGATATTATTTGCGTTTGAACATTTTTGCCCTTGAAATATGTAGTAGTGGACATATCGACCCAAAGTTAATATCGGAAGAAAAATAGTCAAAATCGTTGAAAGGTAAATGTACAACTCGCTACTGTGTACAAAGTCGAATATTTTAAGGGTCAAGGAGTAAATCATAGATGTGTGCAAGAGCTAATTAAGCGGAGCACTCAGAGCAGGATGCATATATATGGAGTATATATATTACCTTTTTGCCGATACATGTTTTCCAGAAAAGCCAGCAACTTCTGTTAGTGCAAGGCGCCACTTGTAAATTTTCTCCAATTCACCTCCAAAACGAATTTCATGTTTTCGAAAAGCCTCATTAAAACTCTTAGTCTGGTGCCGCACAACAGATGGTTCAATATTGTAAAACACAGGAATAATCAATCTTTGCTTTGTTTTGCAACAATAGAGGATCTCTACCAGCTCGTCAAGGCACCATCTCGAAGAAGCATAATTTTCAGAGAGGACGACTACATAAGTCTTGGATTGTTGAATAGCTAGGACCAATGCGTCTGTAATTACTTCTCCGCTACGTAGCTCAGGATCGTCCTTAAATGTTCGAACTCTATGACGATCTAAGGCGTGGTACAAATGACTAGTAAAATTAAATGGAGTGTCTTCACCGCGGAAGCTCAAGAAAACGTGCCAACTAGTAGGTGTTAAACATGAAGCAGAAGTTGACGGGGTTCGAGAACTTGAACGTGAACTTACATGAGAACTTGCAGAAGCCATTAATTAATTCACTAGACAGACCAACAACTGGTGATACTCCCTCTGATCCATTATATAAGGCGTTTGACTTTTTATATGTAATTTTATGAGCTTTCACTACATAGTCAGAATTAATATTTTCTAATTTTTTTATTTTAAATAAAAATATAATATTTATATTTTTATTCAAAACAAAAAAATTAAAAAAATATTAATTCTAACTAGATAGTCAAAAACTCCTAAAATTATATGTAAAAAGTCAAACGCTCTATATAATGGACCAGAGGGAGTATAATATATGATGATTACAAGTCTACAAACACTTTAAAAGATCAAGTGGAATTATTTATTGATCAAGGATAATAATTTCGTTCATATCAGTCACCACTCACAGTGCACAGAGACTAATTCATCTTTGCTTGAAAATATCGACATTTGAAAATGACAGAAGGGTTGAAACTTCTTTCAAACTTCAACCAAAAGAATCATTGGTTCCCTCGTTTTTCAACTTTAATGGAATATAAACATAAAATCTGTGGGTTGTCAAAGGGTGTTACTAAATGCAGTAAAAATTTGCTTAATGCAGTCAAACAAAACGGAGAGAGTACTATTAAGTCCTTGCAAGCATTAATTATGTATCTAATATTTTAGAGTCAGTTAAATCAAATTGACTTTATTAGCGTGACTGTATTCTTGCATCTTTGAATGGGTAGTTTGAATGGGTAGTGATCCCGAAAATCAAAATATCAACAAAGTTAAAAGAATATGCTCTGAAATTATAATTATATTATATTTTTATTAAGAATTACTGTATCATATATTCATTATATTGTTTTGTATTCAATAATATTAATTTATTTATTATTTTTCTAACATTTACAATACTTAAGTATTATATATAAAATTATTACTTTTAAAAAGTAAAATATAATTTTATTTTATATTATTATATAGGTTATTTCTAACATTTATTATTTTATTTTTTAAATTATATTTTTGCTTTTTTTTTACCAAACGACTCCTATTTTATAAAAAAAAATAGAGAGTTACTGTACATTTGAGAAAGGAAGATCAAATTAAGGGAGTCATGGACAACCATTTTTTAATTTGTTTTTATTATAAATATTTTAATTATATTTGTNAATTTATTATTTTATTTTTTTAATTATATTTTTGCTTTTTTTTATAGCAAGATACCAAACGACTCCTATTTTATAAAAAAAATAGAGAGTTACTGTACATTTGAGAAAGGAAGATCAAATTAAGGGAGTCACGGACAACCATTTTTTAATTTGTTTTTATTATAAATATTTTAATTATATTTATTTAATTTAATATGTATTATTTTACTTAAAATAAATTAAACATATTAAAACATATTTGTTAATGTTAGGAATATATGCATTTGATGATGTACAAAATACTAGAACAGGGTTTAACATAGTTTATTTGTAATAAGTCTTTCTAGTCTCTGAAATTTTATAATCAGAGTCTAGATNTGGTTTAACATAGTTTATTTGTAATAAGTCTTTCTAATCTCTGAAATTTTATAATCAGAGTCTAGATACTCAACATTCTTGTCACTTGTACTTAGAAGATTTTTTGTAGAAAGTGAAACCAGAGTCTGGATGAAGATCGGAGTTTGGAAGGTGATCAGAGTTTATAGACTATTGGAGTGTAGTCTGTTAGAGTCTATAGACTATTAAAGTCTATAGTCTGTCAGAGTCTGAAGATTTCAGAGTCTATAAAGTTGAAGTTAAATTTGGAAGATGATCATAGGAATAAAAAGTCTTTGAAGATAAAGACAAATATATTGCAGATATACTATGGGAAGGAAAGAGAATTTCAGAAGGAAACTGTCAATTAATAATTAGGAATTTTATTTCTATTATAATTTGATTTTCTGTTATTAGTTGATAGGCAACTTTCTATACAAATACTCTATGTAACCTAATTATAAATGTATGTGTGTGTGATTGAAGACGAACTTTTGTGAGAGCATGGAGATACAGAGAGTTGCTGTGAAAAATACAGAGAAACTACTAGGGTTTGTGTACACCCTAGGAGAGTTTGTATTTACTCATTAATAATACAAACAGTATTCATTCATATCTTTGTGTTTGGTCTTTGTTCTTAATTCAAAACTATAATTCATATTGAGTTGATTTTAATCAAGCAGAAAAAGAATACAAGTATTTAACCCCCCCTTTTACTTGTGTAATTGGGAAAACAATTGGTATCAGAGCCTAACGTTTAAAATCGATCAAAGATGTCTGGAAACAAATATGGCAATTTTAAGAGTCCTATTCTTAAGAGAAACGAATACACCCACTCGAAGGTTAAGATGCTACACCATCTGGAAGTTACAGACCCTGACTATCTTGGCAGGATTTATGAAGAATCCTATGTTCCCTCAAAGCTTGTTCCTCAAACCACTGAAGAAGGTAAAATAATTGAAGAGCACTTCATTGAAAAACCAAAGGCTGAGTGGATAAAAGAGGACAAGGAGAATGTCCTTAAGGAGGCAAAAGTCAAAAACATTCTCTTCAATAGTTTGGATTATGTTCTTATAAACTGTGTTATATCATGCAAAACTGCTAAGGAGATGTGGACAAAACTTGAAGTGCACTGTGAAGGGACCAAGGACGTCAAGAAGAATGCTAGGTCTCTGCTAATTCAGGAGTATGAGTATTTTGAGCCAAAATCTAGGGAATCTATTACTGAGATGTGTTATAGGTTCACAAAACTCCTGAATGAGATGGCTATACTTGGTAAGGTTTATGATTCTGAAGATACAAATACCAAGTTTCTGAGAGCCCTTCCTGAAGAATGGGATAAAAAAATAACCATAAGGGAAGCTAGAGATTTGGATGAAATAACTCTAGAAGAATTGTATGGCAGACTCAAGACATATGATTTAGAGATGCAACAGAGAAAGAATAAGAAGTCTATGAAGGTAAAATTTGTGGTACTCTTAATAGAGTCTGAGAAAGAACAATAGGAAGAACCCACAGAAGCAAGAATCAAGGATTCAAGGAAGAAGGGTAAAACTGTTGTTGAGTCAGATTCTACTGACATAGACTCTGATTCAGGTGAAGAAATTGATCTAAGTCAAATGATGGCTATGTTTGCTAAAAAATTTAAAAGAATGAAATTCAATAAAAGAACTGGTAAATTTAGCAAGAGACCATCATTCAAGAAGAAAGACGGAAAGGTTAAGAAGAGAAAAAGTACTATAATCAAGCTTGACAAAGCAAAGGTCAAATGTTTCAACTATGGAATACTGGGGCACTTTGCTAGTGAATGCATAAAAGAAAAAAATCAAGGCAAGGAAAACACTTCTCTCAACAGGAAAGGATTGGGCATATTCAAGCTCAGAGGATGAAATTGATTATGAAAATCTAGCATTGATGGTTGTCTCCTCAAGAAAATCAGAATCTTCCAAAAAACCTTCATCTCCCAAGAATCAGGTATCAATCTTCTCTCTTGAATCCTTACTTAATTTAGACTCTGATGGTATAAAAATTGTGCAAACTGAGATTAAGAATATAATGACAAACTGTAGTCTCTCACTAATGAAAATGACAGGTTAAGAGAAGAAAATTTAACCTTGACAAGCAGGAATAACCATTTAGAGTCTGAGTTAGTGTTAATGGAACAATAAAAAAAGGATTCTGAGAAATATAGGTATCCTTTTATTAAAGAACATGTTGAAAATGGTACTGTGACACTTCACTATGTTCTAATTGACAGACAGATTGCAGACATTTTAATAAAACCACTTGGTGAGCCTACCTTTCTCAGACTGGTAGGTGAATTAGGTATGTTAAATATGTAAGTGATCAATCATAACAAGAAACAAGGTATGTACTTTAAATATAGTCCCTGATTTATCAAACTATGATATGTTATTCCAAAATTTTTAAGGTACTTTATCTTGACAGAGTCTAACTCCTAGACTCTGCAAGTCTGTAGAATTTGAGAGTCTATAGACTCTGAGAATAATAATGCCTAGACTCTGAAATAGTTAACATTCGCACCTGCAGACTCTAATTACATTTACACTGTTCAAATGACTTGAAATAGGCGGTAACAATTACTTTTGAATGAATATAGGTTATAGACTCATGTGTATTGTATGCACTTCGAACAAAGTTGAACTTTTTCATACAATTTACTCACTTGTTTATTACAATTATTTTCTAAGGCAAAAATATGCTCAGANTAAAAGAAAAAAATCAAGGCAAGGAAAACACTTCTCTCAACAGGAAAGGATTGGGCATATTCAAGCTCAGAGGATGAAATTGATTATGAAAATCTAGCATTGATGGTTGTCTCCTCAAGAAAATCAGAATCTTCCAAAAAACCTTCATCTCCCAAGAATCAGGTATCAATCTTCTCTCTTGAATCCTTACTTAATTTAGACTCTGATGGTATAAAAATTGTGCAAAGTGAGATTAAGAATATAATGACAAACTGTAGTCTCTCACTAATGAAAATGACAGGTTAAGAGAAGAAAATTTAACCTTGACAAGCAGGAATAAGCATTTAGAGTCTGAGTTAGTGTTAATGGAACAATAAAAAAAGGATTCTGAGAAATATAGGTATCCTTTTATTAAAGAACATGTTGAAAATGGTACTGTGACACTTCACTATATTCTAATTGACAGACAGATTGCGGACATTTTAATAAAACCACTTGGTGAGCCTACCTTTCTCAGACTGGTAGGTGAATTAGGTATGTTAAATATGTAAGTGATCAATCATAACAAGAAACAAGGTATGTACTTTAAATATAGTCCCTGATTTATCAAAGTATGATATGTTATTCCAAAATTTTTAAGGTACTTTATCTTGACAGAGTCTAACTCCTAGACTCTGCAAGTCTGTAGAATTTGAGAGTCTATAGACTCTGAGAATAATAATGCCTAGACTCTGAAATAGTTAACATTCGCACCTGCAGACTCTAATTACATTTACACTGTTCAAATGACTTGAAATAGGCGGTAACAATTACTTTTGAATGAATATAGGTTATAGACTCATGTGTATTGTATGCACTTCGAACAAAGTTGAACTTTTTCATACAATTTACTCACTTGTTTATTACAATTATTTTCTAAGGCAAAAATATGCTCAGAGCTTTTTCACGAACCCTAGCTAAATTTCTCAAGAATTTTTGTCATCTTCAACATTAATTATTTCAATGGATGTTATTTAAAATATTATAAGGGGACCCAAGTCAATTGCATTCACCTTTGGGGATTTTGAATTCATTACCACAAATCATGTTACAGCCCTAGGAGACAAGAAAGGGGTAGACGCTGACTACTACCCTGTGATGGATTTCTTGGAGCAGAGTGAGCTCAGTTACATTCTCAAAGCATCACCTGTCATTAATATGAATGTTATATCTCAGGCATGGAGTTCGGCCAAGGTAGTTGATCCTTCTCAGGATCAACTAGGTAAGATTATGTTTACCTTTAGTGACTTCACTTTTTATGTAATTGCTGATGTGCTCAACTCCATGTTTAAGTTGCCTGTTAAAGAACCATCTGATGAAACTTTTTCTGATTTTGATATAAAGAGCATGTTTAAATCACTAGGTTATTCTGCTAGTTTAGAAAACATGAGTAAGTTAACTAGGCCTTATCTAAGAAAAGAATGGTCTTTTTTCTTTGATCAACTTACTAAGTATTTTATTGGTAAATGTATTAGCTTTGATGCTATTATTGCTATTACTTATCAAATTGGTCATAGTCTCTTGTTTGATAAAGTGATCAACATTGGTGATATATTGCTCACTCAAATGGGAGCAAAATTGAACAATGTGCAAGAGGGAAGAAAGAAAGTCTATTATCATAGATTTTTTATGCTTCTCTTGAATCACTTCATTCCTAACATGTCTGACAAGCTTGTAGATGAATGTTGTGTGCAGGCTTATAAGCAACAAAGAAGGATATTCTATAACATCAAGAGAATTGATGACAAGAAGTAGAGTCTACCTACCATGACATATCCATAAGTATGCCGGTAAAATTCTTAACCTATAAACCTTTTATCTACAATGCTACTTTCTTTCATGGTGAAATGGTGTAAGAAAAAGTACTGGAGAGTCCCCATGCACCTACCCAAGTAGACAAATCACCTTCAACCAAACAATCTCCAAAACCAAAATCCAAAAAGAAACCAACCTCTAGTGTCTCTCAACAGGCATCAGTTGTAAAGAAGAGGATACTAGTACAATCAAGGCTTATAGATGAGCAAAGTGATGAGGAGCTCAACCCCCTAGAGAAACAGGTATTTGAAGGACTCTATTTGCTAAAAGAGGGTCATGATACACTTGATTCTAACCTTCAAACCAAGTCTGTAGACTCTCAAAAGGGTATAGACTCTGAAAAACCTAAGGATGCACATCAGGATTCTAAAATTAATTCTTCTGAGAAATCTTTTGCTAAGCAGTACAAGAGGTTGAGGAAAGCTTATTCTACACATACATACAAGTCTATAATTGTTATTAACCCTGTTTTATAGGAAACAGATGCTTCCAAGTCTCCTGCAGAGCCAGACTCTGAAAGAAGGAAAACTCCTGACCTAGAGTCTAATGTTGAGTCAGAGTCTAGACTGCCTTTAGAGTCTGATCATGAAACATTTTGGGAAGGAACGCCATTGTATGCAGCCTCATGTCTCATTGATGAAATCATTACTCTAAGTGATGAGGTACTGCTATTCTTATATACTTTGGTGGAATCAGTTGAAGATCTAGAGCAATGTAAAACTCAATCTTAAGTCTTGGATCTTCTTACAACCTATGAAGCCCTAAGGAAGATAATGGAGATTGAGCTATAAATGTCAACACAGGATGCAGTCACCAATCTCTATAGCTAAAAATCTTCAACTCTTCATTACAAACTCAAGCTGCAAGGCTCATAGAAGGCAGGACTAATGAAGTTCTCAAAGCACTTGGTGTGCCAGACTCTGAACAGCCAAACACAAAGAAGCCTAAAAAGCTTAAGGTCCATAAAAGGAGAGAATCAGAGTTTGTTGCTGAGTTGGAAACTGAGGTTGAACAACCAGTTTTTGACTATGAAGCAATTTAGGATAAATGGATTACCTACAAGACAACCATTGATTGGATTTCTACTCTTCAGCCTCTTCCAAGGAAGGTGGTTCATTATCTTGTCCAAAATATAAGGAATGTGGCCAACAAATATATCTATCCAACCTATTAGAGTAGATTGGATCAAATCAAGGGCCCTTATTATTAGAAAATTATAAAGGAACTGCATGATTCTTTTCATATGACTTATGTTCAGGCCATCAATGCAATCCATGCAAGGACCTTTCTCAATGACAACTTGGATGCATTAACTATGGTAGAATCACAGAAGGTAGCATGTGCTGAAAGGAAGTTGGAGGATGGGACTAGTGCACCAGAGGTGACTAGTGAGAAAGATATTCAGTCTACCTCACTCACACAAGAACCACCTAGTCAGAGGTTAGGTGATAGTGGGCCAGGGGAGCATGCTGTAAGGCCCTCATTGGCAACTCACCAATATGTTGATGAGAACCCTAGTGATATGGGAGAACAGACTCTATTGGATGCTCATGAAGAAATTCTACAATCTATTCTATCAGAATTTATCCACCTTGAGGGGGAGTCTCATGCACCAACAGTCCAAGATGGTGACACTCATACTCTGGCTTCTAATAAAGTCATACTGAAGCAGTCGGAGTCTAGAGTAGACCCTGAGACTGGAATACTAGAGCCAACAGACTCTGGAAAGATAGTAGAAGCTAGTAAGGGTTCAGAGTCTATTTCTGCCCTTGGTGGACACCCCTAGTCTTCAGACATTTGAAGGGCTTCCCCTCCATCAAGGTCGTTCAAGTATTAAAGCAACTCTTACTTCTCTCACACCCTCTTCTATAGGACTTTTGAAGTCACCCATCCAAATGAGTGAAAAAATAAATGTGAGGCTGACACTGGTCCAGGAAAAATGAGAGGTAGAAAAGGTTGTAGAGAGCCTGAGTGAGAATGAGAGAGTGGGTGCACAACCTCACTGTGAGAATGAGAAACTAGGGTATCCTGAACCTAGCTTTACTTATTGGGATCATGAATTTCCTCAAAGTTGGTCCAATTAGTTGAGGCAGGGGATTGATGAAAATTCATTTTTACTTATCATATAGATTGGCAAAAATGAGGAGGCTCTAGCTGCTCAAAAGTCATTTACATAGAGACCACAACAACACTTAGTGGATTCTCTAGCCAGGAGAGCAGACAGAGTTATGGAGGGTTTGGTGGATGCATCAAATTTCAATCTAAAACTACAAACTTGAAGTCCGAAGCACCAATTCTTATCATGCCTATTAGGGCTAGGCTTCTAGAGTCTACAGAGTCTGATCAGTCTAAGGAGGAGTCAGGGTCTATAGTCCCTTTAGTAGTTTCATAGTCTACACCACCACCAGAGTCTATTCCTCCAGTTACAAAGATTGAACCTATTGATGCTGATATGCAGAAGGATTGCACTTCTGAGGATGATGAACCAGTTAATCCATCTTTTATTTATTTTGATCAGTTTTTTCCTCAATCTTGGGAATCTGCACAACTCAAAGGCATTGATGATAAAGCTACTTTTGAGTGCATCTTAGTCATTCACCAGTCTGAGAGACTAAAGGCTTTTCAAAAAAAGTCATTTTTACAAGAACATGGTCATTATCTTGATGAGGATGCTGATGTCTCCTTCATTGAAGAAGATAAAGCTATTGATGCAGATATTAAGGCTGAGATAGAGAATGTCACTGCACAATTAGCTGGTGTGGTCAAGGACATATCCCACATTCAAACAAAGCTTACAAGTGTTGATAATACTACTTCTCTACTCAAAATACAATTTGACAGAATTCATTACCATCAATTATCCAAAGAAGTCACTTTCAAAGATGCTATTGTTGATATCACAACTAATCAAGCCAAACTCCAAACAACAGTCTTTGATCTAACCACTAAGGTTGATTCAGTCATTGCAGCACATGCCAACATCTCCACAGTCCTTGAACATATTCTTTTGGTTGTCATAGGTGGTGATGATGTCAAAAAGGAGGAGAAGAAAGTTGGTGATTCCTTCAGGAGAAATAAGGATGATGTGTGCAAGGATGCTAAACAAAAGGGAGTTAAAAGGAGGAGAGATGGTGATGATGATAAAGCTGGTGATAGTTCTCATGGTCCTAGGGATCCTGATGGTGTGCAACAAAAGCAGTCTGGAGTGGCTGTATTACCAAAATCTCAAACACACCAGTCAGGGACTAGACATGAGAAATCAGAGTCTAAGCCAGACTCTGATAAGCGAAGAAAGAAATCAGACTCTGATGAAATTCAAGAACATATATACTGGCAATGCAGTTAATCAAATCTGCAACTAAGAGCTACAAAGAAAATAGGACTTGGAGGTTTTAAAGAATCTGATATTGATAAAATAACTACTCTAACCAGGGATCCTCAATCCTTGACAGATAGGCAGTTTGAGAAAATTACACAAAAATACTTAAACAAAGTGGTATCTGTTCAAATTGTTTATAATGTTTTTAAAAGAAAGGTGCCATTAGGTCAGGGAGATGCTTGTATACTTTTTAGAAGGAGGATATGTTAGATGGATTAGTCAATCAAACTTGATCTTCTTCAAATAGACTAGGGAATTACAGTATATTAGATTTCTCTTGCAAATTGCTTATGAAGTTAATAAAAGTAAAGAGGTTGTCACACACAAATATTTTAAGGAGATTGACAGGAAGCTGACTCTGCACAGACACACAAATAGACAGATGAACAAATTTTCTTTAAAATATGTTTATGCTGAAGGAAATGATCAAGACATGCCATTAGAAGAAAAACAAATCAAATTTCAAGAAGGTGTGGGTCACTACTTTGGGTTTCAACCTATGAGTGAAAAATTTAGTGTTCTGATGTTGAAAGATTTAAAAGAACAAGAATGCAGTGTAAATGATCTAAGAGCAGCTTATTGTCAAATTAAATGTTCTAATGAAGAAATGAAGAAACTGAAGAAGTATGGTGGTGAAGCTTTTGTTATTATGGAGGAAAATATGCTGAAATCTTTTCTAAAAAATAATCCAGCATTTGAGAAGATCAAGTGAGATGTAATTCTTTTTTCTTATAAATTTTTATATTGTTCTAGATTAATTGTTTCATTCTTTACTTTTGACATCATCAAACCTTGATTTATGATTACATTTTATAAAGCATAAATAGGGGAAATTATTAGGAATATATTTATTTGATGATGTAAAAAATACTAGAACATGGTTTAGCATAGTTTATTTGTAATAAGTCTTTCTAATCTCTGAAATTTTATAATCAGAGTCTAGATAGTCAACATTCTTGTCCCTTGTACTTGGAAGATTTTCTGTAGAAAGTGAAACCAGAGTCTCGATGAAGATCGGGGTCTGGAAGGTGATCAGTGTCTATAGACTATCGGAGTCTAGTCTGTCAGAGTCTAGAGACTAACGGAGTCTATAGTCTGTCAGAGTCTGAAGATTTTAGAGTCTATAAAGTTGAAGCTAAATTAGGAAGATGATCACATGAATGGAAAGTCTTTGAAGATAAACACAAATATATTGCAGATATACTGTGGGAAGGAAAGAGAATTTCAGAAGGAAACTGTCAATTAATAATTAGGAATTTTATTTCTATTATAATTTGATTTTCTGTTATTAGTTGATAGGCAGCTTTCTATACAAATACTCTATGTAACCTAATTATAAATGTATGTGTGTGTGATTGAAGACGAATTTTTGTGAGAGCATAGAGATATAGAGAGTTGCTGTGAAAAATACAGAGAAGCTACTAGGGTTTGTGTACACCCTAAGAGAGTTTGTATTTACTCATTAATAATACAAACAGTATTCATTCATATCTTTGTGTTTCGTCTTTGTTCTTAATTCAAAACTTTAATTCATATTGAGTTGATTTTAATCAGACAGAAAAAGAATACAAGTATTCAACCCCCCTTCTATTTTTGTAACTGGGAAAACAGTTAATAACTAAGCTCTATAAAAAAAAAGGTTTTAGAGATACGTATAAATTAAAATAGGGTTATATATTTATAAAATAAGAATTATCGTTAAAATAAATTATTATTAAATTTTTAAGTCTAAATATCAAAATGAACATTAAATTTTTATTTATATTTTTTACAATCAAATATTATATACTATTTAACTATTATTTTACGAATGTATAATTATAGAAATAATGCAAATATAAAAAGATTAAAGATCGAAAATGAAATTGCTTCATTATAAAATAAATAAAAATGATAAAAGAATACTACATGATTTTATTAGTAAGTAAACAAGACACAAATTTTATATTAACATAATGTATTTAATGAATATATTATATAAATATAATGGAAGAAAGGATAATATAAATATATGTTTAACGTTGAAAAAGTAGATATATAATGAAAATAAATTTTTAACTGTAAAAAATAAGTAAAATAAAACAAAGTTTAGAGGAATGAAGTATAAGTTACAAAAAGAAAGATGTAATTATAAATAAAATCTATAATTCATTATATTTTTAATAAACATAAATTAATTAAAGCAAAAACATTATCATTCTAACATATATATTTTACATTTTTATATCAATAGCTTAAACTATAAAAAAATCTATTTTAAAAAGTCATCGAATTTATTTTATAAGCAAAAAATATTTAATTTTATTAGTATATTTATATAATAGTTACTTATAAACTATAATTAAAAAGTCAAGGATGGAAAAAATATTTATAACATAATTTTATTGGGAAACTAATTAATGATACTTTGAAAATTTATAATACTCTTTTTCTCTAAAACTTATGAATCAAATAATTTATATAAATAATAATTCATACGAAAATAATTTATTTATTCAAAAATAACTATGACACTAAAATTAACGATCTCTTGTGAGAGAGATTAGATACAAATATTACATTATGTCATTAACTAACTAGTTGGATAGTTCAACGCCGGCATTAACTAGCTAACGCGTTGCATTAATAATTGACTAAATTGCAGGTTGCATACCTGAACTTTAATATTTTTGCATGTTAGTGGCTACAAGATTAGTTATGCCAATATGATGTCTAACGGTTGAATGTTCATGCATTTTAGGGGCTCCGAATATTTACTGTTAAATCAGCCGTTTAAAACTAACGGAAAAAGGGTTAAAATAGTTAAATCATCTTCTTTTAGTATCTTCATATATACCTACAACTATATATCTATATATATACACACATGGTTTATACCATTCTAGTTGACCTCTTTATGAATCCTCTCAATTTCTCAACAATTAAATTGCATCATCATTATTCCAAGTGTGAAGAATATGTCAATCTAAGGCTGCATCTCTTTGGGTTCGTTGGTTTCACCAATGGTTACTTCAAAATAAAGCGTTTTAGTCTGCTAATATACCCTATAGAAGGTCATGTGCAGTTAAAGCAAATCATAAACTTATTAATGGAGGTTACTAATGGAGGTTAGTAGATTTCTCACTTTCAAAGTAGTGTCTAATTATGGGTTCTTTATGTGGGAAATCTTTGATATCTTAGCTAGGCAGTTCCACTATCTCTTAACGGAATCAACAAACATAACTCAAGTTCACTCTTTCATCTCCGATGGAAGTTGGCTTCTCCCCATTTCAAACCATGTCCAAACCATTGATTGATTTAAGACACAAGCTCAATTTTATTTCCCCATACTAAGCTGCGGTGGTTGATACCTTTGTCTTACATGTGCATAGCTGTCGAGGAAGGAAGGGATAAATGAAGCTTGACACTCTTTACAATTACTTCCTTCTTTTTCCGAAGCAGAGGAATGGATTCTTATTTTTTCCAGAGCAGAGGAAGGGACCAACGCGTATAACAATTTGTATATACAACCATATGTAGAAGACCTATAACGAGTATAAGAAAGAAAGAACCTTTAGGTTGTTACCAAACCTCAGCACTAGAAAATCATCAACAACCTTAAGTGTTTATTTTACGATCAACATGATGATATAACCCATGTTAACAAGCATTATAGCACTTCAAAATCTATTTCCTATTACACAGAGAGCAGTTCAACACTTGCACAAAGTCATTAACATGAAACAAATGTTTGGTTTCTTGAAACATAAAAATTAACACAAATAGAAGATACAAAATATTATATCCAACATTTGCAAGTTTTCTTCATTGATAAATGCAATTTTGACACTATGTACAATCACTAGTTCTCTTTGCTCGTGCCTTCACCATCCGTTTATATATCACCACCAGTTTATATTCCACCACCACCACCAATTGTCACTACAAGAAAAATAGATTCAGACAACACTCAGCCAAAAAAGTGTTGCCCAGAATTAACATACAATGGTTTATTTTTTAACTTAAAAATGTATCGTCTAATCCATACTCACTACAATGGTTTAACAAACCATTGTGTAAAAAATCTGGTCAGATAAGTGTTTAAAAAGCTGGTGTTGTGCTAATAAATATATTCATACAATGGTTTAAATGGCTATTGTCTTATTAAAATTCATACAATAGTACTGCTTACCGTTGTTTAAACCAATTCAATCATACAAGTGTTTGAAATGGTAATGTTGTGCCTATGAGGAGTTTCAGACAATGGATTTTGTATCTATTGTTTTATCACAATACCCGCAACAGAATTACTAACCATTGTTTGAACCTAGTCAGTCAGACAAATGTTTATTTTGTGTTGTCTTGCCTTTAGTCAGACATCTGTTTTTTCATCTAAAACATTTGTCATCTTTACAGTATTTTTAAAAAATATAGAGGCAAGGTAGGGCATTTCCATCCATACACTAAACAACACAAATATAAAGAGATCATTGTCATCCATACACTAAATAACACAAACATAAAAGATCTTTAAACGCGAATCAAATTAATAATCATCGTTATCTTTGTAGTATAAGAATGATTATCGCATATGTAAACAATAATATTCAAAGTGAAGTCATCATAAACTTGTATAAAAAATAGCCGCCATCAAGCCACCATCTAAGCAAAAATATAGCAACCAAGGCCACCAGGCCACAATAAAAAACAAACCAGCTAGCTAACTGCAGTACATGAGAACAAGCACATATATATACATAAGTCATTAATCCTGCAAACATATATATAAATACCATATAAAGAAATGATTATAGAAAATGTAAACAATAAGAACAAAGCTTTGTAAATTAACCATGCATGATAATTAAACTTAGAATATATATAGGCTATTATCTCACATCAAATGGCCATAATTATCCCACATGAAAAGAAACCAGCAGCAGCATTATATATACGTATCAAACCAACAACAAAAGTACCAATAATTATCATCCCATCAACAACATCAATTCAAAACTTAACACAGAAACCCAACAAAACTACATTACGTAGAAAAACAAGCACATGTCCATCATTTCATGACTGAATAGAGTTACTATCTTCATATTCATCATCCTCTGCCTTAGCCGGTGAAAACTCCAATGAAACACCCCAAACTTGACCACCTCTGTACCCTTGAGCACTAATGCTGGCAACTGTGGAAGTGTCTTCTGAGACATCAATGAGAGTATCATCAGAGCAGTCCATGGGATCATAATCTGTCTCAAAACCTGGCTTGCAAGGACAATTATTTTCTTTGTGGTCTCGGTGGGAACAGAGTGAGCATAAAACTCTATCAGTGTCCAGGTATTCAATAGTAAGTTTGGCATGTGTGAAGGTTTCTTCGATACCTGGAATAATAACAAGCATGTGTTTTGGCCTAGAGTGGTTAAGACTCATCTCAACACAGATCTTAACAGAATTGGAGGTTTTATTTGTTTTGGCAGCCGTCCAAGTATAACCAATATCCTTATGGACGATAACACCTAGTGCCTCAACAATGTACGTAAGCCCTTCCACAGACCAGTACAACCTAGAGATATTTTCAATCTTCGCCCAACACAGACATTTTCCAAGGGATGATTTGATAGTAGGATACTTATTAATTAAGGGGCCAAAAACAAAAACAACCCCCTTTAAGTTCACAGGACCTAGTGAGATGACTTTGTTCACTATTTCTTCATTGTCAAATTTAAAATAAAAGAAACCTGATTCATCAAACTCTATAAAATTGAAACCCCAACTGTCAAACCTAGTAAACATGAACTTTTCTACAATATGAATGTTTGAGCGAGTGTTCATATCAGAATCAACAAAATAGCCTAAACAACTAAGTTTCTAGGCCTTTTCAGCATTTATAAAGAACTCTATCGGAGGGTGGACAATTGTAGAGCGATTATAAGAAGCAGAGTGATAGGTACTGTGAAGTTGAAGGTTGGCATTGTCAATAGAATCAACAAGTGAACACTGGTAGTAATATAACGGAATTATACCTTTTGATTGCAGATTAGAGAAGAACGTATCTTTAGCAACAGAGCGAGATATTGCATGGTTAATCCTATCAACAGGGCCTGGAGTGATCCACGATTGAAGTTCTTCAAGAAGAATCGGTTGAATGGGATTCTCAACTCTCAAAGAAGCGATTGGTTGAGTATGAAGCTGACGACCCTCAAGAAACCATATCTCCTTCTCTTGATTGTTTCTTGATAAAGAACTACTCCCGCACTTTTTGAGTGATTTGAAAAACATATTGCAATTTTGATTGATTTAGAAGACAAGATCGAGTATAGTGATTGCAGAGGATGAATAAATGATGGACAGTAGTGTTATTCCCCAGAACAATGCAAATATGATTTGTAGAAGGGGGGGTTGAATACAAATCACCAAAACTTTTTGTATTTAAATATTTGTTGAGTGTTTAAGAGAATATGTAAGTGAACAAGTGAAACTGAAAATTAACTTGAACAAATATATTTAAAATTACTGATGGATTAGGTTTTCCATCAGTGTATATTTTTACTCAAATTATCTGAGTTAATAAAACTCAGCTGTGTTTTTACAAGGTTAGAAAATAAATCAATTATTCTTATAAAATGCTCTAAGGCTGAACAGTTGATTCAAGAAATATTGTCTAACTTGTCTATTTTTCTAACAATACTACCACACTTGTTTATATACCACAAGTGTGTTTTTACAATACCTATTCTAGGATTGTTTCTTTTCTATCTTTCCTTTTTGCCTTTTTCTATTCCAGGAAAAGGTTGAAAAGATAGCTTCTGTTTGAGTCTTCACAGTCATCATAGACTATCTTCCATAAGTGTGCTTTTGTCTGTCAACTTGTCAACTTGTGTTGTTTCAATCAATTGATAATTTGATGTTAAGCATATCAATTGATTCTTCCTTTTATCCATCAACTGATATTCTTCTTCGATTGATCTTTATATCCATCAATTGATAAATGATGACTTATCGATTGATATATGTTATCAATCGATACATCAATCGATGGGTCTTCATATCAGTTGATGGTCTTCAATACTTGACTTGGCTTCTTCAATTGATCTTATATCCATCGATGCTTCAATATCAACTGATCATCCTTCACTTATATAATTTCATGTCTTTAAATAATTACAATTTGATAGTCTAAGTTACACATCAGTTGATGACCTATATCAATCGACTCTAACATCAATTGATGAACATAATATCAATTGACTTACACCTTATCGATTGAAATAGACTAAGTACACCTATGCTACAATCCATATTATTAGTTGATTTACATAAACATTTCAACTGATAAATGGTTTTCTGATCAATTGATATTTATAATTATCATATCAATTGATCAGTTACATCAATTAAAATTTATGTGATTCTAAGATTAAAGTTATCATCAAATTATATGTAGATTCCTAAAAATTTCCCCATATTTGTTTTTGCGACATGAACAGACATAAATCTACTTGATGATAACAAAATCCTTAATTATTTTCATTCAGATAGAATTAAGAAATTTAAATAGCACTTTGAATATGGAAGTATCAGTTGATGTGTGATTTTTGCAAGCTACTCCAATGTCTTCTAATCTTCATAATCTTCATTCTCCACTCACTTATTCTTCTTTTTCTTCTCAGCATTTTCTTTTAGCTGACTCATGAAGGAACTCCTCAATATTGCTTCATCTTCATCAGTATCTCCAAGTTGCCTCATTAGGTAGTGAATTTCTTCATCTGTGATTTTGTCCAGATATTTACAGATATCAAAGAACTTTGTGTTGCCTTTCACATCTGTAAAAATCATTGCATATTTTGGCTCCAATACCACCTTTTTGACTTGAGACTTCCATAGCTTAAGAGGTGAATCAGGTTCAGCTTCAGCCTTTGCTCTCCTTAGCTTCGAAATTTGATGTTGAATTTCCTGAGCAATTGTTGTATTGAGTTTGTACCTTCTGTTGAGTAGAGGTAGAATGGTATTCCGAACATTGTAGCTTTGCTTTATTATCACTTTCATTGAATAAGTGATTTTTGCTCCATTCTCATATTCCAACCTCATTGATTCATCTTTGTTAGAAGTTGCAGGGTGAGTTCTTACTCCTATCAACCCTTTTTCACTTATCACTGGAACTCCTTTCATGTCATATCCTTTAATTGTTACCTTTTCCTTGATTTCTTCTTGTTTAACCTAGAGGTTTTCCTGAACCACTTTTTCTTGAGTAGAACTTGTCTTTTTCTTAGCCATGGCAATTTCCCTCTTTTTCCTCAGTGGTTGTTCTGCTAATTGTTCTTCCATATTCCATTGAATCTCCATTTGCCTAGCAATTTCTTCATTCTCATTTTCTCTTCTTGCAGCATCTGAAATTCCTAAGGAAATGGCTCATTGAAGAAGCTTCTGGCCAACTGGCTTCTTCTTTTCCTTTTCTTCTTCAATCATTATTGCTTTCCCCTTTTTATTCTCTTCAAGGGTTTCAAGATTGATTACTAGAAAGGCTTCTACATTTGAATTGCTTTCTTTGGCAGCTTTCTTTGCATTTTCATTTACCACTCTTTTCTGAGCAATGAACTCATCCAAGTTTCCTTCTTCTGCTGCCTTTGTTGCCAACTCAGTGTTCTTCTTTAGATCTTCAATTCTTTTCCTTTCCCTTTCCCTCTCAATCATCAATTAAGTTTCTCTTTCCCTAGAAATTCTTCTAGCTTCTAGTTCATCTTCAAACTTCTTCAAATCTTTCTTTTTCTGTTCTAAGTCATTTTTGGGTGACTTAGATGACTTTGAAGATTGTATATCTCTGTTGCTCCCATTTTTATTAACCCCATTTGTTGGAATACCAATACCCCCACTTGCTTTGTCAACACCAGAACCACCAACACCACCACTGCCAGATTTATCATCACCATCCCCATCCTTCTTCTTAGCATTCTCCCCCTTTTTGTTATCATTAATTTGGGGAGGTGGTGGCATCCTGTCAAGAAACTTTTAAAGAATGGAGGCATGTAGAACTTGGCCTTTAATGATATCATCCATCTTACTTTCTAAAGACCCCACTCTTGTTTCCAAGGCTGTAAAATTCTTGGATTCTTTGAATAACTTGTCCTTGATTTGAGCCAGAGTATTCATTGGAAGCTTCTCATCTAATCTTCTTTCCAATGAATCCTTATTAGAAGTGATAGATCCCTTGATAATCTCCAATTCTCTCTTCACTCCTGTCACTGTGATCTTTTGAATCTTTAATGACTCCTTCATACAGTTGGCAATTCTTTTTTCAATGGGATCTTCAATTTCTACTTCCACCATTACTCCTGCCACATCCTTCATTTTGTTAGCTTCCTTGTTGACTCCACTCCCATCTGCTTCATAATTAGGGACTCCCTCTATCTTCTTCACTCCTTCCTCCTCTGATATCAACTCATTCTCTAACTCTCACTACACCATATGTGCTCATAGGCAATGCTCTCTGATGTTGCCTTATGTGCCAAATGGTGTTGCCTTAGGCCTGAAATCAAAAAAGGCAACACTTTTTTAGTGTTGCATCTGCGGCCATTGCCTTTGACCTATAATGCAACGCTTTTGTTGTGTAATGCAACACCGCTGAAAGTATTGCATATTAGTCATAATGCAACACCACCATGGTATAAATGCAACAAAATTTAGTGTT
>QRFB01010090.1:0-15416 GCA_008931105.1 Oenanthe javanica
GTAGGAGAGAGAAGTATATAAAGATAAATAAATTCAAATCCTTCGACAAGAAATCACATAATTGGTGTTGTTCCGATCACCAAATAATAATGAAACCACAAAACTGTCCTGTTGTGGATGATTTAAGTTGTTGCCTAAAGAGAAAACAGATTGAGTTGAAAGGGAAAATCTTGTTTGCTTCCTAGGGCTTCGATCAACTCCCAATAGCCATTAAACACAAGTTTGCAGCATGTCTAGTTTATGTATAAACTGATGATATCCTCTACTAAAAATCTTGACTCACGTGGTTCTGAATTAATGCCACGTAAAAAAAGTTTTTACTATTTTACCTTTACCAGCAAGATGGGAGATGTAAGCACTACATAGAAACCGAGGCTATAAAGGTATATTAGAAGAATAAATTTAATGATCATATTAACCAAGTTCTGTTTCTAACCGATATTAAACGATCTAATTACATTTCAATAGCTAGTCAAAGAACCAAGACTTCAATGGATATTTGTCACAAGATTTGATCATAAATTTGTTGTCTCCATTTCCTACTTTATCACTCAATTACTCTCATGCCAATGAAAGAAGGATTGTGCATATAAGACCATACATTATAATATGTCGATCGAGCAACATACCAGTGACAATATCTGATTAAGAACATGAGAAACCACCGAATCCACAGGCTGAATGTCAATTACAGCAGCACCTGGTTCCCCATGCTGAAATAAATGCATCGGTCATAACCATACAATAATAAAGTAAACCAATAAAAGGAACTATTTAAATGATAAATAGTCAATTCAAAAATATAAAACCGCAGAGATATGTTATATAGGAGTTCTGCAATTGTGTTAATAATAGTAAAAGGCTTCTTTACAAATTCTACTTACTATACCAAGCCCAAGCTCCATTTTCCCAGGTCCTAGACGATCCGAGGCAATTTGGCCTGGTAACGTGCATACAGAAAGAGCAACACCCATTGTCCCAACCATCTCAGATGCACGTTTTGCTTCTGCAGCAACCTCAGCAAGAAAAAGGCCAGAAGCAGCTGCAGCTCCAGCAACCTACATTAGACCAAACAAAAAATAAGAAAAAGCAAATATTAGTAATATAAAGTTCCTTTTCAATTCTTAAACAAACTCCAACTTGCACGTACTAGTAACAATAGGACCCTTGGTTTTCCCACAGAAATGGTGGGCCTTGCAAAAGTAGAAGAGAACAATACAAGATAAAATAAACAATCTAAGTTTGTAGAAGAGAAAGTCAGAAGAATACATGGTAAAATGTAGGTATTTGGATCCCGCTAAGTTTTACTAATTTTTACACAAAAACACACAATCTAATATTAACAAACTCAAATAAAAAAAACACATAACCAGAAAATTTTGATCGGTCAACACTTCCCATCAAGTTAAAAAATTGTAAGAAATACCAGTATCTGTGGATGCAAATGCATAAGAAATTTTTTGAAAGGATAATAATATTGATATTGGTGATCTTACGTCCTTTATTTAAAAAAAATGTCAAACTCTATAGAATACAGAAGATGAGGTATTACTTTGATCATAATAATTGAGTATCTTTATGTTAAAGAAATTTCTTAAGATAATTTCAAGATTCGTAACATTTATGGACATAACCGATATTATAAATTTTCTACAAAACATGCACAATTGGTCATAATGGACTATTGAGGGAGAGAGAGGGGGAGTGGGGGGGGGAGAGAGAGAGATTGCATTCAGCAATGCAACACAGCCATTTCTTTTCCCATGGTATAATTTCTCAAAAGAGATGAAGATGATCGGGCAACCAAAAATATGTTGCAATGTACTTGATTGGTGCATAATTACAAAAAATAATAACGGGAAGATCAGAAAACCTTATGAACCAATATTGTCCCTGCCAAACCTCTTCGTCCAGCTATGCCTCTAGGTGGTGGCAGAGCACAATCATCTCCAACAATAACCATCTACATGGCATAAATGAATCAAAAATACTATTACACATTTACATTTTCAAATTTGTAGACGCCAATATATGATAGTTGATATGTTTATTACTTATAGAGATCACTTTCTTTTCATGAATAAGGATCAAGACTTCACAGAGATATGTACCTCAACATTGTAGCCCTCTGATTTTGCTTGCTCACTGGCCAAACCAAAATTCAGACGATCCCCGGTATAGTTCTGACATAACCAAGAATAAGTTGGTTACAGAAATTAACTTTTCTCACATTGACTACCAACTTTCCTAGTCTAGTCTCCACCAACCCTTCTACGTCAGCAAAAAGGCCTATTGTCAGAGGGACTAAACTTGTGAACCAAAATATTGACACATACTTCTAGCAGTTTAAAGTGTCCTATTATTCAGCCTCCTAGCATATAGTTGAGGCATAAAAAAGCAAAAAACAAAAAAAAATAACCATTTGGAGTTGCTGAACATAGGAGAAATTAATAATATTGAAAAATTCGAAGTCATCATACCTTGACAATAAGGAGGCATCCCATAGGACCAGTCACAGCTCGAATGCCCTAGAATTTGGACAAATATAGCAAATTCTGAAAAGAATACATCGTAAAAGTGGAGCAACTAGCAATGTTAAGAATGATTTATGTTTAAGTCACTCCCTGTCCCATATTATTGTCTTAGGACACTTTTGGGTCCACCAGGCAACTTTTAAATGAATGTTTAAGCTACTCATATACTAATATAATCACAAATGTTAGAATGGTAAAAACTAAATTTGATCTAGTATAGGATTAAAATTAATTTATATTAATTCAATATCTCAACTTGGCCAATTTGACCAGAAAAAAACAGACAAAATACAGGACGGAGGGAGTATTAGATTTAGTGGCAGAAGACGTACAGCAAGAATAGCGTCAACTGGTGGAGATGCAAAAACATCTCCACATATAGCAGCTGTAAGCATCCCTTCTCCTACAAATCCAGCATGAGCAGGTTCATGGCCACTTCCACCTCCTGTAGAATAATATTCACTTACACTCTGTGAATAGTTAACTAGCATCAATGAAAATGACACCATATTTTTTGTGGTGCTGTTGTAGGAATATGTATACACAACGTTTAGAAGTGCATCAAGAGATTAATCTGCATCACTTTTTATACCATCAATGTAACAACTACGTGAGCTCCGTAACAAGCTTCAGATAGACAAAACTCAAAAGAGTGTGGTTGAATTTATTTAAAGTTATAAGGAAAATAAATAGTGATCTTGGTGTGGAAATGGTTAAAAATGAACGTTGAAATAGATGATGACGTGATTCGCAGAATTGAAAAAAAGTAAGTGGAACTATCAAATTTTCCGAGCTTGGTGCCGATATAGATAGGGATTTCAGGCTCTTAGGATTAATATAAAAGTAATAAAGTCTCACATCTGAAAACAAGCAGAAGAAATAGAGGGCATATACTCTTCGGTGGACCATGACTTTAAACTTATGTGCTTCTAAATATTTGTATATGGACCTGAACTATATCCAACAGAGGCAAATATATATTTAGACAACATACCTGATATAACTGCAACTTTATCATTGGTTTTACTTGAAACATCAGAACGCAATACCACCTTCACCTGTATATGTGTAAAAAGTAGTCAGCAAAAGTACAGAAGATGCATGTATAATCATGCTATCAATATGTAAATAGCTACAAGTAACATTTGTAGAATATTACCTCTGGAAAGCCATCCAGGTACTGTAATCCAGGATAAGTTTCCACAAGACCCTCAATAAACTCAGTCACTACATCTGTCATCAATATTATTAATCAAAACAAGTTAATGGAAGAAGAAAATAAAACCTTACAACTCTATGTCTAAACACAGAGTAATCGGAAGAATTGACAGGACTGATGCTAAAGTTGTATCATGTTAATTATCAAGAACCCACAATCTAACAACTAATGTAGATACAGGTATAGCAAGAGGGAGAGCTTACAATCTCCATTAAGAACAACTAAATCGGCATCACGATTAGATTTTTATGTAAACAAAAGATTATATACTTAATTAATTATCTACACTTAATCACATGATTCCACAAGAACACAATTTACTTCAAACACTAGTCAAACAGAATAAGAATAAATAGCTCATATTAAGAACCAGCAATGCACCAAGAAATTGCCACAAACTGAAAAAACAAGTGAAAGACTCTAAAACACAACGAAATGTAAAAATAAGTAGTAAACAAAGAGAGTTTACAAATTTTATTACAAATAAGCAGAAATTCGTTAGTTGATAGAAACAAACTCCTGCAAACGATCGTCGATGCTTAATCATTGAATTTCACAAGAATACAAAACATCTCAAACAGAATCAAAAAGACAAACTAAAAACTATCAATCATAACACAAAATGCAACAAACTGTTACACATATCAGCACAACACAATGTAGAACACAAGAAAGAGAGGTTAAAATTTTCATTACGAAAAAGTAAAAACATATACTTGGCAGTCAGCATCACTGTGCATACTATTAACACAAAACAAACCACGATACATAATCATCTATGCTGAATCATAGAATTTCACAAAATCCGACTAACTCCGAATAATAAGAATAAAAAAGAGTCCAAGTAAGAAGTAACAATTATAACACAAAATGCAACTAAATACGAAACAATGTAGAAACAAGTATAGCAAGAGGTTACGATTGTTTACGAAAAGCATATACTCAGAAGTCAGCATCACTGAACATAGTAATCATACAAACAACACACTATACATAATCGGCAATGCATAATCATCGAATTTCACAACACGATTTGACTAAGCCGAACAAAAATCAAAGTAAGAACTAACAATCCGTACAGAAAATGCAACGAATTAATACGTGAAAGTGATAAAGAGATAAAGATTCCGATTACGAAGAACATCTAAATCAGCGTTACTTAATAGATTGTGTGGGTACAGACATGTATATATATATAAGATGATTGTGGCTACCTTCAGGATTGTTGATTAGTTTTTTGGCTTGAAAAGCCATTGATAAATGAACTGAATTGAATTGAATTCAAGTGAAGTTAACAAAGATGTCCACACTTGTATATACGTAGAGATAGTCAGGAGTACGATTTGACTTGCGGTTCGAACCGATATCCTTTTTAATCCGGTTTTCTTAAAGGTTGTAATAATAATCTTATAATTAAATTTTTAATTTTATTTTTTTTTGAAAATTTATATTTGTTTAATTTTAATTTAAAATTTATTATATTTTCTTATAAATTAATATTAAATTAGTTACAGGATAATTAATTCATATGTTCTTCAACTATACGTTATTTATGATTTAGGTCTCTGTACTATAAAATCCAATTTTTCGATAACTTAATTTTTAAATAATATGATTCACGTCCCTCTCTCCAAATTTGATTAATCGACGTTACTCAATGCTGAGGTGGAAACTGAAAAATAAAAAATAAAATATTTAAAAATGAGCTAACAATTATGTGACAATCAAAACTTTACGAATTGAAATGAAATTTTGATATATTAATCTACAAGTTCACGGATCGAATAATATTGTACATCAGGAGTACGTATAAATTCTTTCAATTGCGAGTCAGTTCACATCCTATGTATAGAACAAGAAAGAAATTTATATGAGCACACGGGGACATAATTGATAATTATATAAGGAAACTACAAATACGAACTCTTCCATACATGCTAATGCATTTGAACACTGTGCAACCTGCATTTGTCATCTCGAATTGAAGTTCCTGGTGCATGTAAGTTCTGTTGAGTGTTAACGGATCATCGAACCAATCTGTCCGGAATAAGGCGGCCAGAAGCATAAAGCAATCGCGGTCGAGGCTTGGCTTTAGCCAATAGGCTAGCACTAAGCTTGGCTACAGTGAAGCGTTTACTAAGCGCGAAGGAAAGGGCTTTCGCCACTTGAGCGTGAAATTGATACCGAATACGTCACGTCAAGTCCAACTCTTTTTGTCCGAAACAGCTTTCGCAATTTATTTAGGAAGCCGTGAAAGACAAAGAATGAAAACCGGTGAAAGTTTCAAGATCATGCCCTTTCTTAACTCCGTCTCTTGTAACTAAGGAGTTAAAGAGCTAGAGCAGCTGTTGCTAATAGCTAAAATATGATTATCTAAAAAAAATTTGAATTGTAAGAGATTTTACTCCAATCGTATTAGTTATAATGATTAGTTATATTTAAAAATATTATTTAAAAATATTATTTAAAAATATTATTTTCATATATATTATATATATATATATATATATAATATTACTCAAATGAAAAATAGACTAAATGAGAAATAATCAGCTCAGCCCAACAAATTATAACATAGACTGATTAACGAGTCCATGTTCTTGTTGTTAATATTATTGTATTATTTGTTCATCTCTCTTTCTGCAGCACTAGTAACAGCTACCGCAAAACAGCCAACCACGATCGTGGACTAAACATCCGATTAAAAACTCGATCCCGTCGCCAACAAATTTTCTGGCAATATCAAACAACGACACCACATCACAAATCTTATAACAATATGAAACTAACGTTACTAGTAGTCTAACTATATCCTTTAAACATTCGAATCAATCAAGAACAAGTCGGAAAAGTCAAAGAAACCAAGAAACCTGATTGTAGCTAAATTTTTCGACGACATAGAAATCGAACCCAGAAAAATAAACAAAAGATATGACTAACATGTTCCCTTCATGACCTATTCAACCATGTAAATCAATTAAAGAAACAATCAACATTAAAAAACTTGAAAAATCCGACGAAGACAACCAATAACGTGATTTCGAATTATATACTTTTAACTGAAATTAAATATACCACTAGATAGCACGAGTCTTAAGCTTTGATTTGACTATTTGAATGCTGGAATCAGATAACGCTAACACCTTCAATTGATTGTTGATCCGTATGAACAAAAACCCTAATTTATCCCCATTTTCCCGATCGTTACATCTATTGTCGAGTTGTTGTGTGGTATATTTAATTTCACTTAATATAAAATAAAATTCGTTGGAATATAACACATGTGGTATATAAACTGATCGTTGAGAGATGGAGAAAAATGTGGTGAAATTAGATTTGAAAAAAAGTTCAAAACGGAAAAATTAAATTTAAAACGGAGGGGATTAAATAGACTGTGTATGTGAGGGTGCATTTAAGTTGTCTGTGGCCATTAGATTAAGATTGAATATGTGGTTAAGATCTAATTTTTTATTTCTCATTTTAAATTATTTCTTATTTGATAATTAGTCTATATATATATATATATAATTTAATATTGTATTCAATACAAATAAATAAAATACATATTTAATGAAAATATATTTATTTTAATAACAACAATTGAATATATATTTAAAATATATTATAATTGAAAATATTATAACATATTTAAATATGAGAAAAAATAATTAACAAACATTACTTTTATATATTATAAATTATATATTTAAATATATTTTATTATATTGGATTATTAGTATTTTTATAAATATGCAATGCATATTAAAATAATTATATAAGTAATTAATTAATTTTATTAATAATAAAACACTAATTTTACACTTAATATTATATAAAATTCAAAATATTAAATATAAAAGAAGAAGAATATATATATATATTATCTTTCAAAAAAAATAATACATATAAATTAAATATAATATACACATATATATTATGTATTGGGTTAGATTATGTTTAAATAATGTAGAAAACTGATGTGCAAGTTTTTAGATGATGGACTACAGACTCTACAAATTCTAAGGAATGTTATTATTATATTATCTAAAATTATTTTGGCCTAGTGATCTATATTTTAGATGCTATGTAATCTCAGAACTCATTATCATTTGTTGTTCTCAGAATAGTATATCTCGTGAAGCTCAAACAATGGCACTGGTAGACCATCCTCGTTGGTGATCAAAATTAATGGGTTGTCATCCCCTGTATTGCTGGTGTCTTCACATATTGAAGGCTACATATCCAGAGGACTTTCAGGAGGTTGTTATTGCTACAATAATGCGACAAGTACTTAAAACCCTAGAGTATCTTCGTCATTATGGGCTCATGGCCATATCCACCGAAATATCAAAGTACTGTATGCCTATTAAACATGGATTTTGTTTGCTGAAATTGTAGTATCCCAAGCTGAGCTTTTTCCGATCTTGATTGGCTCGTTAATTAATCTGCTTTATTTGATTCGGGTCATCGGGTGGCAGACAACGTACAAGGATTACTTTAGCGGGGACTCCCTGCTGGTATGATGTTCTCTGTTTTATGATATTGTTGATTCCTTGAGCTGGTTAATATTTTATTTAAGCTTAGGCATTCTCGTTAAAGAACTGTAAGAGAAACAATTTTCAAGTTGATATATGATTTCACTGTGTTCTTAAGGACCATAACTTGAAAACCATTCCAGAATGCAACACTAATAGTACCAATATTAATACTAAATTGCATTATCTGGACATTGTGTTGTAGTTTTCTGCTATGCAATTGTTTGGCTTGCTATGAGTGCACTTTGTACCAGTTTGGTTAAAAATTATAGTTTAATAACTATTTTTATTTTTTACGTTTTATTTACTTAAGTTTAGAATAATTCTTTAAGATAACTATAATACATCTACACCTTTTTAATGAATACAAGGAAGTAAATTAGATGAATAAATACATCTTGCTGGATATCTTTAAGGTTTGAAAGTAGTAATCTTTAGGTTTTTTTCAGGTATGGCTAATGATGGAGAAATGAAGGGAGATAAACTTGTACCGAGGGGCCTCAAGTTTCATGGCTACCAAGGGGTTAAGGAAGAAGAAAAGAAACTTGGTCAGAAATTTGTGATTGATGTAGTCATGTAGATACTTGGATGGATCTTCGACCAGCTGGTGTATCTAACTGCCTGTCGGATACCATCAGTTATACTGATATATATCAGTGAGGATGCAACTTTTGCTTGTCTATTATGAAATGAAATTTTATCGTTGGATGACTCCCTTCACTGTATTACATGGAAGCATATAGTTTCACTTCCACCAAGTTAAGGCAGTGAAATATAGTAGTGTTCGTAAGTCTGCGGAACAAAATTACCACTGCTTTGTTAGATACCTTAATACTAAACATTAAAAAAATAGTGTCTGCCAATAATCCTCAAGTGGAGTTTATATTATAAGCTATGATGTCAGTTCTACTTAAATAAGATGGTTTAATTAAGTCTACATGTTGTCATCTGGTCATTGTCTTGGCAAATCATGCTTTTCATATATTATAATGTTGTGCAATGTGAAAGTGTCCATGCTTCATCTTTAATGTTTTGCAGAATGTATTGCAACATTTAGTTGAATACTGTCGCATTATTTTTCAGATTTATATTGCACTTATGTTTTATACCATTACTTTTTCACATCTCCAATTTTTACACATTAAAACCTTTTTACGTTTTCAGATGATGAGTGACTCGACAAATGTACTTTCCCCAGGAAGAACCTTTAGTGAAGGCGAAACGATTGTTGCAGATTCACTGTTGCGTCATATATCTGCTGCGACAAGAAGGTTTATCACTACTCAATTTGCATCAAATATCCATCACCTTGGAAGCGTGAAAGGTGCAGCGGATTTAACAGGAACTTTTTGCAGACCCTTTACATTGCATGTTATCACGTTTTAAACCATTTTTCGCTTATAAGAGAGATGAATTGATTTCTTCATAAAGGTTTTTGCTTTCAGTATAGTATTAATTTGAGGTGATTACAGTGCACTGTTAATTGTTGGGTTTTCTATTATAATTAACATTGTTCAATATTATAATGAACATTGTTCAATAAGAAGCAAGCGCTCGACATACCAAGGGCAAGGAAACTGTGACACTCAAATTTGAGATGCGGACTTGAGGATTTTAATTGAGGATGAATGTGCTACAAACTCCAAAGAATAAGATCATTTGTGATTTGCCTAATTCTGTAAAACATATATATGGTCTTAAGGAACTACACTATTAAAATTGCACGAAGAGAGCATGCAGAGTTCAAAGAAGAAGTGCACCATTGTAAGCAAAAAAGGCAAACCAAAGTCATCATCAACTCAGTCGGCTTCAAAGGATCCACAAAGTATTCCTGCTAAGATATATATACATATACACACACACATAAGAATTTATCATCACAATTCTCTTTAGATTAATACACTTACATTGTCATCAAATTATGTTAGATGCTATTTAATTTGTAGATATGGAGCATTTTTATAATGTTTTTGTTGCATGCAGAATCGCACAGAGCGAATCAGTGAACGGCTCAAGACATTACAAGATCTTGTGCCAAATGGTTCTAAGGTAGAAAACTAATTTGATCGATTAGTAGATGATATAATTAGGTGACTAATTTATTAAAATCTTTGTTATATTTTTCAAACTTAATCCCAGTTGACGTCAATGCAAATGAAAATACAACCTTTCAGTATCATTCAATGCAAATGAAAATGAAAAAAGTGAAGCAGCGATCAATACCCTTTGAATATGACGGGAACGACAGTGCTTGCTATCCCCTACTTCGGCATTCACATAGCAAACATGTGGCTGATAAGCAGTAGGAGATATAACACTGCAATCTAATTTTCTTTTTCATTATGTGATGTTTTGATCAATCAACTTTTCGACTAGCCTCGCGCCCATTGTCAACGTTATATTTTACAATTTTTCGGTGAGGTATATGCTATGTAGATCTAGATATTAATATACTATATATATAGGCATCATATTATATACTTCTGTATCTTTTAAATTGAATTGAATTTATTACCACTTATTGGGTCCTGATATTTGGCTTTTGCTGTCAGCAAATTAAGGCACATCATCTAGGTTTGTGTAGTTTATGTCGCTGATAAGTTCAGCTCGGAAACTCTCCACCGTGCAAGTTGGATTCAAGTAAGAGATATTAGCCTCGATGCAATTGAGGTATTGTATGATCGAGCTATATATCCGTGGAATAAAATGTTACATATTATGGTGTGTTTATTTCTTTGGCATGCTATATTGAAGCCGCAATATGGCTTGAGTTGTTATGAAACTTGAACATCGAAATGTACCTATAGTACTCCTTATGATAACAAGTTTCAACCTAATTATATTTTATGGTCGATATTTTCATTATTTTCTGTGTCACGACTTATACTATCCTGCTATAAGTTTATCACATTAACCTTGTTATAAAAAAAACTCTTAATGGTTGTTATGGACTATCCATTGTTTATACTTGCTTTTGAAACTTCATATATATAGAAATTTAGGTCAAAATAAGGGTTCCAACTTGCGTTCGATGGCCTGGATCTACTTTTCAAGTAATTAACTAAAATGTTTTTCATGTTCACACTTTGATCTCTTTATGGTTCCCAACTCGTTTCTTTATTTCAGCTGTATATGTACAGCAAAAATATGACTGTGAGAATAACGAGTGTGTATGATCTTTTCGATTTGCTTGCCTGAATAACAAAGAATTCAATGCCTAGGAGTTCAGTGACAGAAATTCCTCTAGTGCTCAAGAACATCATAGGATTAGATATGATTTTCGAGATCAAGGTCACTTCTTAAAATGCCGACCAATGTGCATGGCTCTGAGACAACCTACACGCAACTGCTAATACTGAATTTGATAGTACGAAAGCAGGCCCTACTGAGCCTAAGCTACCATCAATATTTATATCTCACTGCAAATTAAGTTATTTATTAATTATATGCTGGTTTTAGGTGGCAATGGAGGAGTCCTTATGGTTTGGGAGCTGGAAACATGAGAGGAAATTTTTACCTCGTATAGGGTATTTGCTATTGTATGATCCAGGTTCCGGAGATCTTTTGATTTCCTCTACAAGAACATGTATATGTACTGGAACAAATATATAAACCTTATGATGATGAAAGTTGTCTTGTATAAATGAAGTTTGAATTCATATTTTTCTTAGAATTATTTTATTCTCAAAATCATATTCTGTGCGTTATCTTTTGGTGTCAATTTCGTGTATGCTTTTTATTAAAAATTGCATGTAAAGAGAAGTTTAAGGTATGATACAAAGTCACAACGGCAGGGAAATTCATTGAAAGTTTATAGCTTTTTCAGGGCATTCTTCGTAACGAAATGAATACGCGTACAGGGGTGGATGAAATAAAATAATTAATCATTATTGTAAATGAATATGTTCGATTTATAGATAGAACATATGAGCAGGAATTAAAGGACAATCCAATTTGTAGTCTATCACTCACTAAAAAACTATTATTCTATACAATTTTCAGATAGTACCCGCGACTCGCACGAGATTTAGATCTAGTTTACCATTAAAATTTGAACAATTTAATTACGAAAAGTCAGACAGGACATTTGTATCGAAACGGTGAGAGACTGAGAGTAGTATTATTTGCATTTCGCAAATCATAATGTACGTTGCTGTCTTCATAAAACTGGCAGCTCAATGATACAATGATAAGGTACTCGCCGCTTGGTCTCCTAGTAGAATTACCTCAAAAATTATAGATTTAGAACATGTTCGCTCTAAAGAGTCGGTATATTTTCGAATACTTATATATACGGAATCATACTTTTGGTACTTTAAAACAGGGGCAATGACTCAATGTGTCACTATTACATCAACAAATGCACAAAATGGCATAATCGGATAGAATGACCCAAAATGTCATCCCAAAATGTTATATGAAGTTGAGTTTTCACAAAAACGCTATATCGTGTCGTATTTTGAGCAATTTTTTTTTTTGGTTAAATTTTTAAAGTTCAAAACGTAAGATGAAATAGAGTTTTAGGGCAAAACGCTAGATAAAGTAGAGTTTTAGGACAAAACGCTACTTTAAGTTGAGTCTTGCACAGATTTTTTTAAAATATTTGTGGAAAACGTCACACTAAATGACGTTTTGTATCAAAAATCAAAACAACAAAAACGCTACACTATGTTGAGTTTTAAAGTGACATTTAGAGTCATTTTTATAAATTGTGTCATTTTAGGCATTTTATCTCCAATTTGTGACATATAGGGCCATTATTCTTAAAATAGTAATAAATGTAATAATATTTAATTTTATTTTCTTGAAATATACTAATATAATTTTAAAAAGTAAAATTATATACCTATATATAATTAGACTAAATGATTTATTTTGGTTGTTATATTCGTCGGGTTGTTGTGGTATACTAACGGATTTATATAGTATTTTAAGAGATCCATAAGACTCGCATCGAATCTGGATGATGGTGGATATAGCAAGAGCTCACATTTCACAATAAAAAATTGTTCATATTTTTTGTTTCTCCAACATCAGTTTGATGTAACTGATAGTTCTGCACATTGGTCTACAGATAACACTTATGTGAAAGTATGTTACTAGTTTCACAGCTGGTATATGCTGGATTGTTCGAAATGTCATTGTAATACTTTTTACATTAAGAAATTTGGATATTCTATGTGTTAAGCGATATGAAAACAAAACGGCTATTTGTTTAGCTCGTTTTTTGTTTCACAGTGAGGTTGTAGTTGACAGTTTGGGGGTTTGTCCCGGCTAAGTTCCAATGTTTTAATAAATTTTTCGCTTTACGTCAAAAAAACACATATAACTAAAATACATACACGATATAAAATTAAAATTACATCAAATAACCTCTACACGCTACAAAATCATAATAAATTTTATAATTTAATTAATTTTATTTATTCAATACAAGTAAAGATAATAAAAATATGTAATGAAAATATTATAATGTTTTTTTTATAAATATGTACATATTCTAAAGTAAATTATAAGTAAACAATTATTATGATAAAAAATATATAACATATTTAAGTATGATAAAAAATATTATATAAACATTACTTTTATTTTATTTATGAATATATAATAAAATAAAGAATATATACCTTAAAATATTTTATTATATTAGTATTTTAATATTTTTATAGATATGCAATGTATATTAAAATAACCATAGAAGTAATTAATAAAAGTAGTTAGCAGAAAATAATATTATTATATTTATTATAAAAAGTAAATATATTAAAAGAATTATAATATATTTAATTAATTATAATATTAATTATAATAAATATATTTTAAATATTTAAAAAATGTCCCGTCACACCCATTTAAAGTTAGTATTTTATTATTTGAACTAGTATACTAAGATAAGTGAGGGTCGGTTCATCATAAATGTTCCAACTCCACAAGCAACTGCCAACAGAACGTATTAAATGCATGACACCCCAATGCAATGAAAAAAATCATAGTCTAGCCTTTATCTTCACTAATTGAAACACTTCAACAAGATAATAATATTAATGAGAGTGGATGGAATTTAAGAAGACCAAAGAAATGGCAGCTAGCTACACTTATTTGCATCATTAACCGATACTCTTTACACTAATCAATCCCAACAATATAGCATACCAAAGTTAAGGTTTGAGTTTGATCTCTTTTGCATGCTATTTCTATGCTTACACATATATAAAATGTGTATGCATCATCATTCCTCCAACTAAACTTGTAATCCAGTCAAATTCACAACTTCCTCATTTTTCTTCTTCACAAAGTCGTTATTTTTTCTGCTTCTTGAAATATTCATAATATAAAGATTTTTACTACAGAGTGATATTTTAAGTTTGTGATAATATCTCTATAGTGAGATCATATAGAAAAGCAATCATGTCAAATTTCACAAATGATGTGATGATGGAGATAGAAGCACACAGGCCACAAGGAAATGGAATGGTGGTGGGAGGATTGAGTCCATTAAGTGAAACACTATGGAAAGAAAAAACAAATACAGAGTTTATTGGAGATGTTTCTGCAAGATTGGCTTGGAAAGATCTAACTGTTATGGTTACTCTTGGAAATGGTGAGACTCAGAATGTTTTAGAAGGTCTTACTGGTTATGCAGAGCCTGGAACTTTTACAGCTCTTATGGGTCCTTCTGGTTCAGGGAAATCTACTCTGTTGGATTCTCTGGCTAGTCGCCTTGCGGCGAATGCTTTTCTGTCCGGAGATATTTATCTTAATGGTCGTAAGCAGAAGCTTTCTTTTGGAACTGCTGTGAGTATTGCTGATCTTCTGTTAGCTGCTTTTTTGTATCTGCTGTGCTTCTGTGTGTTCATCACTATGTAGTAAACCCATATCATCAGTGTCTTTTTTGACTATTTGACTTTGACTTATTACTTGATTGCTTATGAATTATTTTAGGGCATGTCCTGGAAAATAATATTTGTTTTTGATGGGATAGATTATATATATTTTTAAGAAAGTTATTGATAAATAGTCTTTGATGACGATATTTGCATCTAGAAACATTTCTTTTAGATGCATAAAGTAAATCAGCATATTGTCTGTATATGTTCTGTTTGATAGCAGAAAATTTTGTCTTGT